>CM022946.1:99060348-99354273 GCA_012931725.1 Litsea cubeba | reverse complement strand
GCTGACGTAGGATCTTCTATGTCAGAAGTTGTCTCCATTGGAGTAAGAGCAGGCTGAACTTGCTGAGTGTCAGCTTGGCTTGACGATGTGTCGTCTTCTGGCTCTGAATTCGAATCCATGTCTTGCATGATAGACACGAAAGAGACAACAAATTTGCCCCCAGGCTTTTGCTTTGCCTTTTTCACTTTAGTTGTGATGACCAAAGGCTTTGAAGGTTTGAGGGAGATGATGATGGGAGTTTGAATGCTCTCTTCGGATTTACCGAAGGGTTTGTTTTCTTCCGGTGATTGTTGAGGAGCCTTGCCTTTATCTTTCTGGGGATTTTCAGTAAAGGGTGCTATGTGCTTCTCCTCTTCTTATTTTTCACCTTCATACATTTGTGAGTCTGCAAAGTGGACTTCTTTACCTTTGACGGGTTTTTTGTCCGCAAAGACTCGATGTATCATGCCGTCGTCGCCAACAAACTTGATGCATTGATGTAGAGTTGAAGGGACAACACCATTCTCGTGGATCCAAGGGCGTCCGAGAAGGATGTTGTAGCATGAAGGGGTTTTTTATTGCATACACTGTGACCTCAGAAATAAGATCACCGATTGCAACTTGAATCTGATTTTGCCGATAGGCCTTCGAGTACTCCCATCGTATCCAAAGATAGATACAGATGTATGGCTCAGCTTGCTGGGTGGGATGCCCAACTCTTCGAGAGCCGATGTGGAGATGAGGTTGAGTGCAGAACCTGGGTCGATCTGAACACTATGCATAGGCATTTCCTTGATGTACCCTGTGAAGTACAGGGGTCAGTTGTGCCTGGTTTCACCAAATAGGAGGTCGTCCTTGTGAAGGCGATGGTTGCACTAGCTGCTTTTTTAACCGAGAGGCATTCAATGCATGATCCCTCAGTTTTCTTCTTTTCTCCCTTTGAGGAGGCTTCTGAGTTTTTGACCCGGTAATCCATTTAAATTTGGAGGACTTGCGGGGCATGTTTGTCGACATCCTCATCCAGCTTTTGTAATTCTGAGACGAGATTATCACGAGTGTGTGGAGACATTCGCAACAAATTTAGGATGTGCAGACGTGCAGGTATGTGCTTGAAGTGTTCAATCAAGTCATACTTGAAAGCCTCCTTAGGGCCTGCATGTTCATCATGTTGCCACTAGGGGCACTTACAACATCTTTTCCCAAAGGATTTACATATGTAAAGGAAGATTGGTTGTAATTTTTGTGGTAGTCCCGACCAGAGCGGGTGCCTCTACCAACTTCGAGAGCTTCTTGAGAAGGGTCTTAATTTGGAAGATTGTCTTCAGGATCGAGAGGCTGTCGTTTTTCATTTGCTGAGGATGTATCAGCAGCAGAGTTGCCATCCTCAGTGATTGTGTTGCACGGAGCATTTTCCAAGAACAAGTCCTGAACAACATCCAGCAACCTTTCTTCTTTGTTGACTAATTCATCGTCCCAAGCATCAATAGCTGGGAATTCTTCAGTCAGGAAGGGGTGTGAACTTTGAAGTCACAGTCTCAGGAGAAGAAACCTGAGAGGGTGTCATCTCAGTGAAAGTCACGTGAGACGAGGTGGCTCCAGAAGATACATTGCTAGGCGTCGCCGGAGTGTAAGTGCTCTCATCAAACGATGCTTCGGAAGAGCTATAATCCCGAATTATCACATTACAGTAAGCTCTGACGGGAGACGTTGCCTTATCGGAGTCAGACTCATCCTCGGATGTAAGAGGATCGTCTATCCTGCAATTTTCTCCATTTTCAGGAGTTAAGGGAGAATGTACCTGATGGTCTTCAAGGACTTCAGGCTCCGGATTGCGAGGAGGCTCGTTGATGCGTTCTTGCTCTTGTTCTAGAGCGAGACGCTGCAAGATCCTTACATATTCTTCAAGATCAGGCCTGGGAGCCAAATCTTTTTCTTCATCAACTCTTTGTGGCTCAACACGGTTGATTTCTACTGGAGCAATGAGAGGTGCTGGGTCAGCAGCATCTTCTTGTACAGCCTCTTGGTCTTTTCATCATCAGACTAGGATCCTTGTGGCTGTAGAGGGGTTATACCAGATTTACTGGCAGAAGATGAGACTCAGGAAACCCATTCTTCATCGGAGAGATATTCTCCTGTTTCAAGGGACTCCTCCCACTCATCTGTGGAAGTTGGATTCGAATCCATCATCGGTGTCGCATGGACTTGTATCATCAATGGAGAATCCAACTACGAATTTGCAAGAGTATGATGTCCTCCTGCATGGCTTCTTTGAATTGAGGTGGCATGAAATCACTGAGAGTGAATTTTCTTCCCCCTTCTGAAGTCTCTAGAAGGAGATGTTTTGTTGACCTCCAGTGAAGCGGTAGTAGGAAGGCCTCTGCCTTCTTGACTTCTTGTCTTGGCTGGGTTCTCTCCTTGCCGTTTGAGCTGAGGAGATGTTTCCTAGGCCTGCCCTTCGCTGCTGAGCTGTAGGCTTTGTTTTCACGACCTCCCAATTTAATCGCTTCCAGGAGATCGGGAATGTACCCTATATGGGTTGTCCGTTCTGGTGTCGGGTAAGGAACCAGTTTCCTCGGCACGCTTGGATTGAGTTTTATACCTTGAATGAAAGTAGGATCTTATTTCTTCGGTGGTGATTTTGATGTTTTGTCCACCATGTCAACCACTGTTGACGGAGGCAGACCCATAGTTTTTGTCAAAAGGCTGATGACTCCGTTTTTTCCACATCTCGTTTATTTTCTCCCTCACATTGAAGCATTGATTGAGGGATGCAAGATTCATCTGGTTGGTATGGACTAGTTACCGAGGATCGTTGGGTTTTGCCAAACATCACCCGATCTTTTTGGGTTCAGGCACAGGGTGAGCTTGACGTTTTGCCACCAAGAGCCCCGAAGATTTCCATCAACATCTTCATCAAAAACGGGTACTTTCTTCTCTACTCGGTTCTTTGAAGGCACTCTGGAGAGTTCAGTTCTCTACCCGCAGCTTTTTTTTTAGGTTTCTTTGGTAGCTGAGGAGCTGACTTGGTCTGCACATTGAGGACCTCTTTCTTCTTGGGTTTAGAGGTTGCAATGGCGGTTGGCTCTTTTCTTGATGATTTCTGACTGTTGAGGTCTTTAATCACCGTTTCAGCTTCCATGGAAGCTTCTAGGAGTTCTCCCAGGTTTTTTAATTTGTTTGCCGATGATCATGGAGCGGATTCTGGCTCTCATGTTGTTTCGGCAGATGTCGACTAGCGACGCTTGTGGCAATAGATCAGAGCATTTGTATGCCATTGCTTTCCACTTGTGAATGATGTCATATGTTGACTCATTCTCCTTCTGTTTTAGGCTACACAGCTGAGCCATAGTAGCGGGATGATCCTCACCTTTGAAGTGAGTCAGGAAGCGTGTCTCTAGCATGGCCCAGTTTTGGATCGAGTTCTCCGGCAGAGTGGAGTACCAATCGAAGGCCGTACCTTTTAGGGTACTTGCAAAGAGGCGGATCTTGAGTGCATCTTGATCCGCGATAGCTCCCGTCAGGATCTTGAAGTGGATGACGTGCTGTCTGGCTGATCCTTCCCCGTATATATTTAGAGAGTAAGATGTTTCAATTTTGTGGGGAACGGGACCGAGTCCATCCATAAGGGATATGGTGGCTTGATCCCATGCTCCTATGAGTATATCCTCTTCTTTTTGCTTTGGCGAGGATACTGTCTACGTCCTTTTTCGTGAGGGCGCGTGACTCATTTTCTTCTCCATTTACCTCATCGTCTTGATGATTCGGAGGAGGTTCATTGTTCGCCTGATTTTGGAAGGCGAGGAGAAGGTTTTCCATCAGAGTTTCAATCCTCTGTTGGCCTTGTTCCAACTGCTGGATGCGGGTGATCGCATCATCTTGAGGTGGATTGTGGGGTGGTGGCTCAGAATTTGTAGCCAAGACGTTCATCCTTCGTGATTCGAACGAAGAAACCGTCCTGGTGACTGAGCTGGGGCTCATTCTTTTTGAAGAAGAGCTTGAGGAAGGATCACTCTGCCGTCCTTTGCTTGAAGGAGCAGGGGATTCTTCTGAATGTCTTCTTGTCCTGGAGACGCTGCGGGTCATTGGACGTCGGACATGGATTTTTGTTGCTGACTTTTGGCGCCTTCTGGTTTTTCCAACCATATGGACGGCAACAACTTGGTTAGGTCTATCTTTTTCGACCCATTTGGGAGAGACTTGAGGTGTAGGAGGCTGGGTCCTTTCCTTCTCTAGTCTCTTTTGTCTATACGACGCGCGGCGGCGTATGCGACGAGCAATTTGAGCTTCGGTCGGCTCTGGCTGGGCTTTGACGATGAAGGATGTGCTCCCTCAGGCGCAGCGGCCGAGCCTGTCTTCTTTACAGCTGGGCAAGGACAGGATGCGAACCCTGTCCTTCGCCTGTTGCAGCGAAGCTTTGAATTTTTGGAGTTCGGCCCCTGTAGAGATGAGGGGTCAAACTACGGGTTTGTAGGCCTTAGCAGGTGCTTGCAGAGGCCTTGTGATGCAAGATCTAATTTTAGGCTTGTAGGAACAAGCCGGCTCATGCTGGTTTGACTTGGGAGTCAGGTTGGAGATGGGTCTCTCCTCTTTCATGTAAGCAAGAGGGTAGAACTGGTTCTCCTTGAGTGGGGCCAGGAATGCTAGCTTGGTAGATGTTTGGGACCTTCTCTGTTTTGGTGAAGGTCTTGGGGACCAAGTCTTGGGATAGACCTGGTCGTTTGCTGGTCGAGGCTTCGTGGGGCTGCCACGAGCTTCGGGCCTTCTGGTGCTCGCCTTTGGTGTCACGGTAGTGACACGTTGAGAGGCGAGTTTCTGCTTCTTGGAGGGAGCAGTTTGTTCCTCGGGAAGTGGGAATGGTCCCAGCGTCCCAAAGATGATAGTCCGGGGAGTCGAGGTCAACCTGGAGTTCAGAGAGTTGCCGAGGGAGTTGACACTTCGGCAGCTGATGGGGCGCTTGTAGGTGCGCGTAGTTTGCTTCTGTTGAAGCATGACTTGGTGCTTGCTTTCATCGAAAGTAATGGTTAGTGAAGCTGCCATTGTTAGTTTTTGAAAAGTTTCTGAAACAAGACCACATCCATTAGTAATCACAAGAACAATGATCATAAATGGGAAGTTCTATGGTTTCGTCTTTTCAAATTGCACGAGGGAGATGACCCAAGCAAAATGAGGAAGGCAAAATGCCATAGAGGGTACAATTGTTCTGATCGCAGGTATGGTAAGCCCAGAATGAGCGTCCCAGTGACTGCTAGACGCAATTGTGAACTTAAATTCGACTTATCGAGAAGCAGAGCTTGCTCGAGGTAAGAAGAATAAAAATTTGGAGTTACAAATGTGCCGGTTGCAATACAGTAGACCCTGAAAGGGCGTACTAGTACCGCTAGACACAAATGTTTTGAGACCGCATCCATGAGATGAGATTCTCTGTTTTGAAAGGTCAAGATTGGATTCATCAAAGAGAGCAGATGGTATTCCGATCTGAACACGGGCTCGGCGATTTTCCGCGAGCGCCAGTGCTCAGAAAGAAATGAACCATAATTTCTCGGATCTAAATCCAAAAATGACGAGTTTTTTTTTTAAAGGCCAATATCGGGTTCATCAAAAAGAGCAAAAGGCACTCCAATCTGAACACGGGCTCGGCGATTTCTGCGAGCGCCAGTGCTCAGAAAGAGAAGACCAAGATTTCTCCAATCTAAACCCAAAATGACGGAAGGTTTTTTTTTTTTTTTTTTGAAGATTTTTCTTTTTGAAAATTTTTTCATTTTTTTATTTTTTATTTTAAAATTTTTATTTTTAAAATTTTTATTTATTTAAAAAAAATTTATTTAAAAGACGAAAGAGTACACATAGGCCTCCTAACCCGGTCTTATGAAATCTTGATTGATAGAATTGCCCCCAGGTAAGGGTAGGATTACTTAATGAACCCGTTTGGAGGACCCTTGCCTAGAACAGTCAAGCTGTCTCCACACTCTGGACATGGCTTTTCTTGAATCAACCATGATCAAAGAACACAGTTGGTTTAACCTTAGTGGTCTATGTACTTTTTTTTTATTTTTTTATTTTTATATATTTATATATATTTTTTTTATCTTTAATGAACTCATCGAAGAGAAACGATGGCCCAAAAACCTTAGTCGAACAGGCTCAACATTTCTGCAAGCGCGATGAACGATAGGAACGAATCAAGGTTTCTCAATTTTGAATCCAAAATGAGAAATCTAATTTTTTTTTTTTATATATATATATTTTTTAGATCTTTAATGAATTCATCAAAGAGAAACGATGGCCCAAAACCTTAGTCGAACAGGCTCAACATTTCTGCAAGTGCGATGAACGATAGGAACAGATCAAGGTTTCTCAATTTTGAATCCAAAATGAAAAAAATCTGATTTTTTGTTTTTTATTTTTATTTATATATATATATATATATTTTAGATCTTTAATGAATTCATCGAAGAGAAACGATGGCCCAAAACCTTAGTCAAATAGGCTCAACATTTCTGCAAGCGCGATGAACGATAGGAACGGATCAAGGTTTCTCAATTTTGAATCCAAAATGAAAAATCTGATTCTTTGTTTTTTTTTTTTTTGAAAAGAGAAAAAGTGGAAATAAATTCAAAGAATTAGAAATTTCCAAAAAATCTCATCTCATTTTTTAGATGCGGAATCTAACATGGCCACCAATCAAAAAGTAGCCAAAGAATCAAGAAAAGAAGTATAAGCATAGAGCAATAGATATGATATGCAAATATTTCATTTCTAGCATCGTGTTCTCAAATGAACGGGTCCCACCGGGTGTGCCAGCTTGATAGACCGTGCTCCTGCGCCTGGTCCTACCGAGGTCGGCGGATGTGGGAGTCCGTTGGGTCTGACCCTTTCGTAACCGGGGGCCAGGGCCGTGCATCAACATTTCTTTTGTCTGGGTGTGCCAGATTTTCTATTTTTACTTGGAATTGCAAGTGTTAATCCGGAGATCAACTTTCTCAAGTAAAAAGGAAATCAACTTCTTTCAAGTTTTCCATTGCACATATATTTAAGAAAAGAGACGTTTTCTTGATTTGCCGTGAAAGGTGATTTTTTTTTGCATTTATAGCCGATTTTGGCGTTTATAGCCGATTTTTGGCGTTTATAGCAGATTTTGGCGTTTATAGCCGATTTACAATCCTTATCAATAATGAAAGACAAGAGTTGTGATTTTTGTCTCTTTTTAAAAAATACAAACTACAATGAAAAGAAAGAAAAGGAGGATCTAACTTCTCAGGAGATTGTGGGGGACCCGTTCAGATTGACGGTCGCAAGCCATATGTGGACTTCGCCATCATCCATGCAGATGAGAATAGAGGATGCTATTGATTCGCTTGGCTTGGCTATAACCTCAGGTTTTAGAGAACAAAGACCAAAAGGAGGTCCTATGTCCAATAAAAAGCCGAGTAGACGGGCTGAAAAGCCACGTCTAAGCCATTCGGAGGCAGAAGGAAAAGGCAAGGATCTTGGGGGGTACCTCCCAAGGGACTTTTTGTCACCTTGTAGTGGTGGTCGGTGTAGAACTTCCGCAGAGTTTTTCTCTGAATTTCTGCGCTTTTTTCTGATCTGGGATCTGTCTCGTTTTTCCGATCTCTGTGATTTTTCCGATCTGGAATTCTTTGGAATGCTCTCCTATTTATAGGCTTTTAGGTAGCCATTTAGGAGGGTTTATGAGCCTTAATTGTCATAAAGCTACATAAAGGGAGGAGTTACAAGATTGAAATCTTTATTTTGTAACTCCTTTTTCTTGCTTCTGATTGGCCGGAGGAGATGAGGTCATTTAATCGCCATGATGGGAGGAGTTTCATGGGTTAAATGCCATGAATCTCTTGACTTGTAACTCCCGGATGCTTGCTTCTGATTGGTCTGTCCAAAGAAATGGATTAATGACTGTAATAAAGCTAGTCAATTAATCGCATTAAGTGGTCGCCGAGCAGTTGAAGAGTCGAGGGCCGTGCCGCGTCTTTTGGGATTCTTCTGGCGATGATCATCGATGGATCTTCATGTAGATCGACATCGGATGACCATGTAACTTCAGGTGTTGGTTGCCAACAGTGGGTCGGTACCATCTGTCCTGTCAATTTCTCGATCGGTCGGGTAGAAAGCACACTTTTTTTTTGGTTGACCGGGTGGCGATCAATGTTGTTTTCGATACTCTTGATGATTAACCCATGTTTTTGACGGATGTCAGAGGATTTGGTCTCAAAAGTATGAATTTTGGAAAATACCTGAGGCCGGACGCTTCGAATCGCAAAAAAAAGACGAAAAAACGGGGTTTCCAGGGCCCACCGGGCGATCCCGGCCCCCAGGGTCGCAGGGGCTTGCGACCCTGGGGGGTTTTTTCCCCCTTTTGTCCCGTTTTGTGTCCGTTTTTGCTGTTTTTCGATTATTTTTCTTCTGTATTTTTCCTTGACATTTTTGATCTTTTATTGGCCTGATTTCGCTGTAGAAAATCTGATGAGAATCCTTGCATTTTATTTTGCAAAGTTTCCAATTTTCTGAGAAAGCCGAAGACTTTGTTGCGCAGAGCTGCCGATTTTCCGTCAGAAGCTGAAACTGGGTCAAACGATGTCGGAATGACCTGAAATTTGAGGTGAAGCCACCTGAGTAATAAATAAGACCAACCATAGGCTTTTGTTTGAGTTTTGAAACCTTTTGTTGTCCTATCACTGGTAGACTTGCTTTTGTCGCGATGAAGATGTCGTGGTTTGATGTGCGGTCAACCGATGTCCGATTGACTTGAAATTTGACAGGGAACCTATTGGAGTCATTTTAAGATGATCCATAGGCTCTGTCTTGGAGACCATGGTCCCGGGGAGCTTTGCCGCCGAGAGGCCTGATTTGGCTTCCGAGAATCGAAGTATGGTCAAATGTTGTCGAAATGACCTGAAATTTGACGTGTAGCCCTTTGTAAGCATTTTGAAGCCGTCCATGTGCTCTATCTGATGAGTGATGGCCTCGGTGGCTCTCACCGCCGAGAGGCTTGATTTAGCTGTTCGAGGGTTGATGTAGGGTCAACCATTGTCGGTTTGACTCGGAACTTGACGTGGAGCCTTTTGGATGTATTTTGAGACCATCCATCAGCTCTGATCGAAGATTTAGTGTCTCCGATGCTTTCGCCACCGGGAGCTCCTTTTCAGCTGCCGGAGAAGCGAAGTTAGGGCAAATGATTTTGTAATGGCCCGAAACTTCTTGTGTACTCCTCTTTTGGCTGTCTTGAAGGATCTTGCAGTTTTTGTTTGATTCTGACAAGATTTGATTTTTTGGAAGTAGCATTGCCTATTTATGGCAGGTTGCGACTTCATGTAGCTCTTTGGATCTTGAAGAGGCAAAGTGACATTTTTGGTGTCAACAGCTAGTATGGTTAATGATACCAATTATCTCATTCATGTTGTATTTGAATCGTAAATCTAATCAAGCACTGGCTTATTTCTTGGAATTTTTGAATGTCGCTTGTCATGAAATTGAAAAGCATCATAGGACCGATCCTTCAGAGGGGACATGATTTGAGCATTCGCAACTCGAGTGACCTATACTTGGCTATTGAGCAGTTGGAAAGATTGAGTTAAGGAGCTTCTCTCGAAGAAGTCCAACAGCCCATGCCCCATACCCAGCCAAGGACATACACCGCACCCACACCCAAGGGGGGTCCCAATCATGATCTTTTTTTTTGTTGTTGTTTTAAAGAGAGATGTGATGGGTTTTATTGATGAACCACATGTGTGTTGGACGTGTCACACCCCGAGACCGGGCCCTCCAGTGATCCGATCCCGGAGTGCGAAATTTTGGGATAATTTGAAACTTTTGTTATATTTCCCAAGATCCGCGTGAATGAGGATAATCAAATTCCATCACGATCAGAGTATATTTTTGCGGAAGCTAAACATGGTGTTACGACTCGGAATCCATGGCCATCGGGTTCCGTGTCGCACGCAACTAATATCATAAAGCCATTACATAAGCAGACTGGCACAAGTCATAATCCAAAGAACACTGAGCTGGTAGTAACAAGACTATTTATTTCCCACATATTCAAAATACAATTAACAAATGTCTTAATTACAAACCCAACGAAAAAGGCTAACAAAGCCATACAAATAAACCACTAAGTGATATACTACCCTAAATGATTTTTCGAGCTCCGGTGCCAAACTTGACATCTAGATGATATCAATGGGCAGCCTCTCATAACAGACCGGCGGTCCCACCGCCTTCTCCGATCAAACACCTAAAAACAGAAAGAGAAGAAACTGGCACCAAATAAACAGGGTCAGACACGACGGTCTGGCAAGTAAATAAACAAGTAATATGAAACAAAAGGACATTCATAAAACCTTATGGAATCATTGTAAAACCGATTAAAGAGTCTAAACAACAATAGCATTAAATCATGATAAAATGATCGAAAGACCGAACATAAATATCAAAGCAAGTAAATGGACAGACTCTGAGCATAAATATCTTGAAAAGGTAACAGCCTGCATAAAACCTTTAATAGTTGGAAATACATTTCAAATCCTGAATAATAGCGACTATATGATAACTGATCGATATCATAAATATTAACAGCTTCCAAGAATATAATGAGTATAAACAAATAAGAATCATAAAACAGATAAATTAATAGACAGATAAAACATTGGCAACCACACATAGCTATATTCTCCTATTACCGAAGTAAAAAGGAGCAGACAGAACCGTAACCACTACACGTGGGACCGGAAATAGAATCAGAACCGTAGCCATACAAATGGGACCGGCCGATTAAAAATCAGAACCGTAGCCACTACACATGGGACCGGCAGATAAAAACCGTTGCCATGGTTGGTACATACAGAATCCAAGCTGCAGCTGGCGGACAAATTAAAGATCCCAAGCCGGGTGATCAGCCCGACAAGGTGACCTAAGCCTAGTGGTGCCTTTAGATTTTAAAACTTGAACCAATACAAATCAAACTACTAATCCTTTTGGCTCATGGGCTCACACCACCGGGCTCTGGCCCCATCTCGCCTCGAGGTTTTATTTTGAAATAATAGTCTCTTTGGCTCATGGGCTCGCACTACAAAGCTCTGGCCCCGTCTTGCCACGAGATTTTATTTTCAAAATACTAGTCTTATCAAAATAATAGTCTCATCGAAGAAATCCCGAATGTGGCGAACCACTCTATCTCCTTTCAAATTGATTTGGAGAAAACATACGAATATCCATGGTAAACCGCTCAAATACACATCAAAGTGATTTGTATAAAATCATACGATCAATCCTTTCGAACATGGAAAACCACATGATTTTATAACAAATCACCGATGCTATTCAAATTGGTTTACCAAAGAATACAAATACAAATACAAATACATTCTCTAACTTGAAATGGAATGGAATTGTGTAGAATGACTTAATGACTTACCAAGGAACCATCTCAATGCACATTTAACCTTTAAACATTGATTATTAAGAGAATATGTTTGATGCCAATGAAAATCAACAACATTTAAATGATAAAGTGCGCATTGAGACTCGAACGATTCCCGGGTAATTTCACATACGCTCATTCTTTCATTGTTCCCATTCCCATTTCACAAATTTCCAAGTATCAAAATAATCCCACCTTTCATGGGCTTTCTATCAAAATTAGCCCCAAACTTTCATGGGCTTCCAAGCATTAAAAAGAAGATTTGTGGGCCTCAAAACAAATAGAATAAATGAGGCGAAATGGGCCTAAAACAAGTTCATAAATGGCTCACCAACCATCCCAAACCAAAGTCAACGGTCCTCAAAATCTCTAAGGCTATGGAAAAGTCTAGTCAAACTCAAAAACAAAGTCAAACCAACTCAAATCTTGCTTAGAAGCTAAACCATGAATAAAACAATACTAAACAGAGAAATTGGGGGTCGGGGTCTTACATCCTCCCCCCCTTAGAACCCATTTGGTCCTCCAAATGGTCTAAACCACATCAAAATCAAAAACCCAAAAGACAAACAAAAACACTGACACCCTACGCTAAACCTCAGCAACTGAGATACCCTCTTATCAAACCTGACGTTGAGATGCGCCTGCAAAAAACATTTTGATTCGGCCGAAGGCTTCACACTGTTCCACATATCTTTTCGAAAACATACTTTCTGACCATACTGGTGTTCAACAATTCTTCTAATCATCCCTGCTGTCATCTGTCGTTCCGGTACTTGATCATTTCCTTTACTTACCTTATCAGTCACTGTCGGTCCAAGAGACTGTAAGTTCTGCCTCTTTCTATCACTTTGGGATTCTGTGCCTTAAGTCCTTCAAAGCTGTACACGGTGCTCCCGACGCTTGTACGAAGATGTGATCGTAGACATGTTTTCTCTGAAATAATTTCTACTTCGAAAATTCCTGGAATTCCATATACCTACTTACACTGTACCATTCAACTTCTGGCCTCCAAGAATACCATCAATCCTTATTCGTTCTGAAATCACGAATTCCACATTTTATAGGTCTCCTGTCACTAACTTGGTCTGCTACAACTCAGATGTCATACTGCTATACACCAATTGTTAAACTGCCATAACCTGTTGAGCCGTTCTGTGTCAAAACTTTGCATGGCTTGCCTCTTCAGATTTCACTCTTCGAGTCTTCTACTTCGGACGAGCATAACCGATCTTAGATATCCACTTTGTATTTCCAACTCCGAATTCTAATCTTTCTGTGCTGTACTCAGAATTCTTACCCAGATCCGATTCTATCTACTTGCTGCTCTTGATCTCTTACCTGGTACTGTGTTATCAACAAAATAGACCTGCCAAGCTGCATCATTTCCTGATAAGTTGAAACTCTCAATCCAAGTCTTGAATGATGTTTACTCTCTCATAGATCCAACTTTGTTTCCAACTAAACCGGTACACCCCCAGACATCCATCAACCCTTCAATCCATTGCACCTCCAAACTCCAACCATAAGCTACTACAACTCATCCCATTTAATGCAAAACAAATATTAAAATCTTAAACATAGGGACTAAAACTATTACTTAGTTGAATTTCATCATTTTAAAACATAGTAGAAACTGAACCTCCAAATTATCAAGTAAAGCTTAAATGAATAAAGTTCATCAAAGATTGAGTATGAAATATCATTATTCATTTTGAAATTCATATTTTCATAACCAAACAAATCATTGAAACACTCGACAATTCCAAATCAGGATTTGAAAAATAAATCAAATTCATATAGTATGACCATACATTAAACTTTGCGAAAATCTGCAAAAATCTGAGTGTTGGTTAAACACTAAACCTTGTTGAAATCTGAACTCATTTGTTCATAAAAATCCGGCAGAAATCTAAGCACAGCTGAACGATAAAACAAAGGTAGAAACCTGTATATAATCTAAACACAAAAACCCTTAGGTAATTCATTTTGCATAGCCAAAGAAAATCAATCAATGAAATAGAAATTTCACATCATACTTTGAAAAGAAACACGATTGTGAGCTACATGCTCTTAAAGACCAATTTATCCACTAGTCTCTACATTCCATCATTAAAACATCCATCCATTCCCAACCAAACATATACAAAAATTTTGAAATCATTAAGGTTTTGAAATGTAGATGTCAACATTTAAGAAAATTAATACAAGAGCAAAATTCCAAGATCATTGTAAAATAATAACTTAAGAAGATTAAAAAAAATCCGAAACACAAAACCTTATGAAAAACAAAATCATGTGACTTATGAAAAGAGTATAATGACATAGTTTATTTCAAAAATAAGCCTTAAAGAAGAAACATAAATCCATTGTCTAAACTCTGCGAGAATAAATCATAGACATTAAGAAAAACATAACAAAAGATGAAAACATCACGAAAATCATTCTCACCAAGAAAAGGGACATCCAAACAACTGAGGTATTCACTTGCATCTGCATGTTGTCCAATCCAATATCCTGTAAGTCGGTGAAATCCACAAGGTTTCCTCTGCCACCAAAAATTATCTTGACCCCAACGAACCATCCACTTGGTATCCCTGCTGAATCAACTACACCGGCTAAGCTGCAAGTCACAGAAATTCTCAACCAAAACCATGACAAGGCTCATCGAATCCGGGAAATCCCTGAGTTCCTTGCACCAACTTCTAACCTTACTAACTAAGAATCACTTCTTCCTTCGTAAATCGACAGCTAATATGTCTCCTGCAGTCCTTCATCTTGGAAAGATGGTCTGAGTTCACCCAAAATCTACATTCACTTACCTTGGTACGCTGCATGACGATCTCCAATTAGCTGAGAGGGGATCTTCGAATACTGCTCAAGTCCTACTTGGCAGGCAAATGTACATGTCTTCTCTCATTAACCACAATGAAGATGCTGAAGGCTGAAAGTCTGCTGATGTTCTCCCAAAACAACATACTGAATCCACAGGGTTCTCAGTCTCCGACAAAAGCACAGACAAAGGACACCGAACAAGAGTATGGAGACTTTAAATTCTCCACCACTAAGGAGGAAATTTGGTCATCCAAATCTCCTAACAACAAGAACTAAAAGAAAAGAAAAGCAAAGTCTCCCGAACTGAAAGAAAAGCAGACTCAAATCCAAAGAAACAAGGACACGAGAACACAAATCGACACAATCTAACGAACCCTCACCACACGTCTTAATGTCTCTAGAGTGTTTTATTTCCTAGAAACTAACCAGCTCTGATACCAATCTGTCACACCCCGAGACCGGGCCCTGCAGTGATTCGATCCCGGAGTGCGAAATTTTGGGATAATTTGAAACTTTTGTTATATTTCCCAAGATCCGTGTGAATGAGGATAATCAAATTCCATCACGATTAGAGTATATTTTTGCGGAAGCTAAACATGGTGTTACGACTCGAAATCCTTGGCCATCGGGTTCCGTGTCGCACGCAACCAATATCATAAATCCATTACATAAGCAGACTGGCACAAGTCATAATCCAAAGAACACTGAGCTGGTAGTAACAAGACTATTTATTTCCCACAGTTTCAAAATTCAATTAACAAATGTCTTAATTACAAACCCAACAAAAAAGGCTAACAAAGCCATACAAATAAACCACTAAGTGATATACTACCCCAAATGATTTTTCGAGCTCCGGTGCCAAACTTGACATCTAGATGATATCAATGGGCAGCGTCTCATATCAGACCGGCGGTCCCACCGCCTTCTCCGATCAAACACCTAAAAACAGAAAGAGAAGAAACTGGCACCAAACAAACAGGGTCAGACACGACGATCTGGCAAGTAAATAAACAAGTAATATGAAACAAAAGGACATTCATAAAACCTTATGGAATCATTGTAAAACCGATTAAAGAGTCTAAACAACAATAGCATTAAATCATGATAAAATGATCGAAAGACCGAACATAAATATCAAAGCAAGTAAATGGACAGACTCTGAGCATAAATATCTTGAAAAGGTAACAGCCTGCATAAAACCTTTAATAGTTGGAAATACATTTCAAATCCTGAATAATAGCGACTATATGCTAACTGATCGATATCATAAACATTAACAACTTCCAAGAATATAATGAGTATAAACAAATAAGAATCATAAAATAGATAAATTAATAGACAGATAAAACATTGGCAACCACACATAGCTATATTCTCCTATTACCGAAGTAAAAAGGAGCAGACAGAACCGTAACCACTACACGTGGGACCGGAAATATCATCAGAACCGTAGCCATACAAATGGGACCGGCAGATTAAAAATCAGAACCGTAGCCACTACACGTGGGACCGGCAGATAAAAACCGTTGCCATGGTTGGTACATACAGAATCCAAGCTGCAGCTGGCGGACAAATTAAAGATCCCAAGCCGGGTGATCAGCCCGACAAGGTGACCTAAGCCTAGTGGTACCTTTAGTTTTTAAAACTTGAACCAATACAAATCAAAATACTAATCCTTTTGGCTCATGGGCTCACACCACCGGGCTCTGGCCCCATCTCGCCTCGAGGTTTTATTTTTGAAATAATAGTCTCTTTGGCTCATGTGCCCGCACTACAAAGCTCTGGCCCCGTCTTGCCTCGAGGTTTTATTTTCAAAATACTAGTCTTATCAAAATAATAGTCTCATCGGAGAAATCCCGAATGTGGCGAACCACTCTAATCTCCTTTCAAATCGATTTGGAGAAAACATACGAATATCCATGGTAAACCGCTCAAATACACATCAAAGTGATTTGTATAAACTCATACGATCAATCCTTTCGAACATGGAAAACCACATGATTTTATAACAAATCACCGATGCTATTCAAATTGGTTTACCAAAGAATACAAATACAAATACAAATACATTCTCTAACTTGAAATGGAATGGAATTGTGTAGAATGACTTAATGACTTACCAAGGAACCATCTCAATGCACATTTAACCTTTAAACATTGATTATTAAGAGAATATGTTTGATGCCAATGAAAATCCACAACATTTAAATGATAAAGTGCGCATTGAGACTTGAACGATTCCCGGGTAATTTCACATACGCTCATTCTTTCATTGTTCCCATTCCCATTTCACAAATTTCCAAGTATCAAAATAATCCCAACTTTCATGGGCTTTCTATCAAAATTAGCCCCAAACTTTCATGGGCTTCCAAGCATTAAAAAGAACATTTGTGGGCCTCAAAACAAATAGAATAAATGAGGCGAAATGGGCCTAAAACAAGTTCATAAATGGATCACCAACCATCCCAAACAGGCCCCTAAAAACAGTCCTAAAGGCAGCACAAGAAGTCGCAGAACAGGCCCTGGACAGGTCTGGGCTTCGCTCGAGCGACCCAGGGCCCGCTCGAGCGAAGCCCAGACAGTACCTGCTCCGCTCGAGCGGCCCACTGGGTCGCTCGAGCGGACTGGGCCCTGTCCAGTCCGCTGGAAGTGCAGATTTGCACTTCCTCCTTCCTTTTTCTGATTTTTTTTCTTTCTTCATCCTTTCTCCCATGTTTTCCATGCTTCCTTGAGCTTCTCATACTAATTGAAATCCATCAAACACATCTACACACCAATTTATTGTTAGGGATTTTGTGTTTGCAATTTGATGGATGCATTAACATTTTGATCATCATTTGATTTTTCACAAGAGCTTTGATTTAGAAAAACTTGAAATCTATATTTTTCACATGCATTGATTTAAGTCTTTTAAATTTCATGTTTCATGCATGTTTTGATTTTAAACTTTGGATGCATTGATTTTGAAAAGAAGTTTTAAAGAATCAAGCAAGCCTTTGATTTTAAAGTTTCAAATTACTTTTAGGCTTTTTATGTTTCATGTTTTTAAACCTCTTAGAATGATTTAAAACATGATTTCAAGCTTGATTTATTGGCCCAAAAGTCCCCAAAGAAAAATACTTTAAAATATGCAAAATATGCATTTTTGGGGGAAATGGTCCAGGGGACCCGGTCGACCCGCAGTGTGGCCGATCGACCGAGCCCATGGACCCGGTCGACCGAGCCCACTGCGGGTCGACCGGGAAAGAGGCAACGGCATTATTTCAAACGGTCAGTTTTATGACCGTTGAAGCCCAGGTCGACCCGGGAAAGTGCAGGTCGACCGGGGACTCGCAGAAACCCACTTTTTGGGTATAAATACTAGTTCATTCCTTAGCCAAATTTGAGGAACTTTTAGGCCCTCCTTAAGGTGTTTTGAGGCCAAAGAAAGGGGGATAAGCTAAGGGAGGCTAGAGGGTCATTAAGGAAAGCTAAAGCTTGGATCCATTAAGTTAAATCAACAAGTAGGCTTGCTTTTCCTAATCACATGTTTTCATGCTTATTCTATTTATTGGTAAATCTTTTCTAGCATGTTAAACTATGTGTTGTTGTATCCTTAACATGTATATATTTTGAATTGATTCATTGTTTTGGATGCACCACCATGATTCAAACCAAGTAGGACTCTAATTGGTATATCTATGTGAATCTTGTTTTGGAATCATCTTTGAAATCATATGTAACATGATTCCTATACTTGGTTGAATCTTTGCTTGTTGTTTTTCATCATAAGAAAATCACTTTCAAATCTATCTTATGTTTTGGATTCAACAACTTTATAAATCACATGTATTTGGTTTTAAAGTTTTACAACTTGTTTAAACATTGATTGGTAAATCATTTTCAAGTTGTCTTTTTAAATACATGTGTTTTGACCCTTAATTTCAATCAAATCTATATTTGTATTTTACACTTTAAAAATGCTTTTGGCATACATATATTGAGCTTCATTTTTAATTTGATTGAAATCCATATGCATCACATGTTTTATTCTTTGATTTTCACAACTTGTTTAGAATACATAGGTATGTCTTTTACAAGTTACTTTTAACATGTGATTAGCATTTCCTCAATCATAAATGTTTTGAGCTAAAACTTTTAAAAGCCCTTGGCATACATTTATGAGCTTTTATTTTCAAATTGATTGAGGACATCATGCATACACTTTGAACATACATCTTTGCATTCATATAGTGTTTGCATGAATTAGTTTTTCACTTTCATATCGGCCTATTAAGAGGCATTGTAATGAGCTAAATTTGTAATCTCCATCAAGTGTATTATAGACACTACTTAGAGAGATAACCAACCTTTTGGTTGAAGAGGTTATTGCTTAGCCTTGAAAAGCATAATGTAAAGGTTATTGCTTAGCCTAGAAAAGCATAGTTGTAAAGGTTATTGCTTAGCCTATTGAAAAGCATAAATAGTGGAAATCCGGTGGGGTGTGAGGAACACAAGCCGGGTAGTGGATGTAGGCATTGAGGCCGAACCACTATAAATCTTGTGTTGTGGTGAGTGCATTGTGATGATTGTATTTGTTTAAGCTTCCGCATTTTGTTTGATTAATCATCACATGAGACTAGTTAATTTAAAGAAGCTAAAATTGGTCATAGTTGGTCACTAGTTGTAGCTCACCCTATTCACCCCCCCCCTTTAGGGTAAGGATCCCAAGGACTTTCATTTATATGCCATTCCATCAAACAAAATCAAGTGCAAACATAATCTTCTTCATTCATTAAGAAACCAAAGTTCTTGGAACAAAAGGAGTTGGTCTTTAGAAGATGAATCCAAGAACATAAACATTCCAAAATATAAATTTCAAAGAGAATACATATAAAACATTGCCTAACATATTAATGTAAAACCATGGTATGGAAAAGAGAGAGATATATAAAGAGGAAATTCACAAAACCATGTATATTAAACAAATCACCATTATTAGCTGAATATTCACTTGCCTTGGGTCAAGAGGAGATGCAAAGCACTCTAAGATGGTCCTCTTATAGCCCCAAGCTCCAAAATCACAAAACCCCCAAAATAGCTCATGAATAAACCCTAGAAAACAAATCCATTGCAAAACTCAAGGAAAACCTTTGCATGTATGGCAAACACATTCTAAATGGTTTGAAAAACCAAGATTTGGAGAAAGAAATCCATTGCTCACCTTTTTGAAGCTCAAACAAAGGAGAAAGGCTTGAAAGATGGATCTCTCCTAGCTCAAATCTCTTGCAAATGGGTTCTTTGGAAAGCTAAGAGGGAGGAGAAGAAGAGGGGAAGATCACTCCCTCACTTAGCACTCAAGATTAGGGCTTTCAAAGAGGAGAGAGAAAGTGCTGGGAGAAAACCCTAACTCCCCTTTTGTTGCAGGAAAATGAAGAAGAATGGGGAAAGAGGAGAACCCATGGCTTCTTATAAAGAGTAAGCCCCATGGGCCCCAAACTTACGAAGGTCAAAACTAGCATTTGTGGGTCCCGAATGAAAACGACGAAGAAGACAAAAATGATCAGCGAAATTTTTACTTTCCAAAAAGTATATTTTCCCCAAATTCTGAAATTTTCAAAATTCATGGACAGATTTAATGTGAAAAGTCAGCTTTGCCCCTTTTTCTCGAAAAATGCATTTTCTGATCATCAAATCATAATGGTCAAAACATGAAAGTTGTTAAACTTTATAAGATGAGTCAAAATACACCAAATTCCGAATTTTTAGAAATCAAAAGTAATTTCTCATAAAAATACATTTCATATGGACCGGGTCAAACCAAAGTCAACGGTCCTCAAAATCTCCAAGGCTATGGAAAAGTCTAGTCAAACTCAAAAACAAAGTCAAACCAACTCAAATCTTTCTTAGAAGCTAAACCATGATTAAAACAATACTAAACAGAGAAATTGGGGGTCGGGGTCTTACATCCTCGCCCCCCCCCCCCCCTTAGAACCCATTTGGTCCTCCAAATGGTCTAAACCACATCAAAATCAAAAACCCAAAAGACAAAGAAAAACACTGACACCCTACGCTAAACCTCGGCAATTGAGATACCCTCTTATCAAACCTGACGTTGAGATGCGCCTGCAAGCAACATTTTGATTCGGCCGAAGGCTTCACACTGTTCCACATATCTGTTCGAAAACATACTTTCTGACCATACTGGTGTTCAACAATTCTTCTAATCATCCCTGCTGTCATCTGTCGTTCCGGTACTTGATCATTTCCTTTACTTACCTTATCAGTCACTGTCGGTCCAAGAGACTGTAAGTTCTGCCTCTTTCTATCACTTTGGGATTCTGTGCCTTAAGTCCTTCAAAGCTGTACACGGTGCTCCCTGTTGACACTAAAAATGTCACTTTGCCTCTTCAAGATCCAAAGAGCTACATGAAGTCGCAACCTGCCATAAATAGGCAATGCTGCTTCCAAAAATCAAATCTTGTCAGAATCAAACAAAAACTGCAAGATTCTTCCAGACAGCCGAAAGAGGAGTACACAAGAAGTTTCAGGCCATTTCAAAATCATTTGGCCTAACTTCGCTTCTCCGACAGCCGAAAAGGAGCTCTCGGCGGCAAAAGCTCTCCGGGACCATGGTTCCCAAGACAGAACCTATGGATCATCTTAAAATGACTCCAATAGGTTCCCTGTCAAATTTCAAGTCAATCGGACATCGATTGACCGCACATCAAACCGCGACATCTTCATCGCGACAAAAAACAAGTCTACAGGTGATAGGACCCCAAACGGCTTCAAAACTCAAACAAAAGCCTATGGTTGGTCTTATTTATTGCTCAGGAGGCTTCACACCAAATTTCAGGTCATTCCGACATCGTTTGACCCAGTTTCAGCTTCTGACGGAAAATCGGCAGCTCTGCGCGACAAAGTCTTCGGCTTTCTCAGGAAATTGGAAACTTTGCAAAAAAACATGCAAGGATTCTCATCAGGTTTCCTACAAAGAAATTATGCCAATAAATGGTCAAATGTCAAGGAAAAGTACAGAAGAAAAAAGAATCGAAAAACAGCAAAAACGGACGCAAAACGGGACACGAAAGGGGGAAAACCCCCCCAGGGTCGCAGACCCCTGCGACCCTGGGCCAGGGTCGCCGGCGACCTTGGAACCCGGGGTCGCCGGGAAAGCCCCGGAAACCCCGATTTTCGCCGTTTTTTTCGCGATTCGAGGAGCCCAGCCTCTGGTACTTTCCAAAATTCATGCTTTGAGACACCAAGTCCTCTGACATCCGTCCAAAACACGGGTAAATCATCAAGAGTATCGAAGACAATATTGATCGCCACCCGGTCAACCAAAAAAAGTGTGCTTTCTACCCGACCGATCGAGAAATCGACAGGACAGATGGCACCGACCCGCTGTTGGCAACAAACACCTGAAATTATATGGTCATCTGATGTCGATCTACATGAAGATCCATCGATGATCATCAACAGAAGAATCCCAAAAGACGTGGCACGGCCCGCGACTCTTCAGCTGCTCGGCGACCACTTAATGCGATTAATTGACTAGCTTTATTACAGTCATTAATCCATTTCTTTGGACGGCCCAATCAGAAGCAAGCATTCGGGAGTTACAAGTCAAGAGATTCATGGCATTTAACCCATGAAACTCCTCCCATCATGGCGATTAAAGGCGATTAAATGCCCTCAATCTCCTCCGGCCAATCAGAAGCCAAGAAAAAGGAGTTACAAAATAAACAATTCAATTTTGTAACTCCTCCCATTATGCGGCTTGATGACAATAAAAGCCCATAAACCCTCCTAAAAGGCTACCTAAAAGCCTATAAATAGGAGGGCTCTCCAAGAAGAAAGGAGATCATCGACAGCAGACAGAAGCACAGAAATCCAGAGAAAAGAAAAAGAGAGAAAACTCTACGGAAGTTCTACACCGGCCACCGCAACAAGGTGACAAAAGTCCCTTGGGGGGGTACCCCCCCCAAGGTCCTTGCCTTCTCCTCCTGCCTCCAATGGCTTAGATGTGGCTTTTCAGCCCGTCTACTCGGCTTTTTATTGGACATAGGACCTCCTTTTGGTCTTTGTCCTCTAAAAACCTGAGGTTATAGCCAAGCCAAGCGAATCAATAGCATCCTCTGTTCTCATCTACATGGATGATGGCGAAGCCCACATATGGCTTGCGACCGTCAATCTAAACGAGTCCTCCACAATCTCCTGAGAAGTTAGATCCTCCTTTTCTTGTTTTTCATTGTAGTTTGTATTTTTTAAAAAGAGACAAAAATCACAACTCTTGTCTTTCATTATTGATAAGAATTGTAAATCGGCTATAAATGCCAAAAATCGGCTATAAACGCCAAAAATCGGCTATAAACGCCAAAATAGGCTATAAATGCCAAAAAAATCGCCTTTCACGGCAAACTAAGAAAAATGTCTCTTTTCTTAAATATATGTGCAATGGAAAACTTGAAAGAAGTTGATTTCCTTTTTACTTGCGAAGGTTGATCTCCGGATCACCACTTGCAATTCCAAGTAAAAATAGAAAATCTGGCACACCCAAAAAAAAAGAAATGTTGATGCACGCCCCCTTTGCCCCCCGGTTACGAAAGGGTCGGAACCAAACGGACTCCCGCGTCCGCCGACCTCGGTAGGAACCCGGGCATTCCGGGAGCGCGGTCCATCAAGCTGGCATCACCCGGTGAGACTCGTTTATTTGAGAACACGATGCTAGAAATGAAATATTTGCATATCATATATTTTGCTCTATGCTTATATTTCTTTTCTCGATTCCTTGGCTACTTTATAATTGGTGGCCTATGTTGAATTCCGCATAAAAAAAAATGAGATGAGATTTTTTGTTTGGAAATTTCTAATTCTTTGAATTTATTTCCACTCTTTCTCTTTTCAAAAAAAAAAAATCAGATTTTTCATTTTTGGATTCAAAATTGAGAAACCTTGATCCTTTCCCTTCTGGGCACTGGCGCTCGCGGAAATCGCTGAGACCGTGTTCGGATCGGGGGTTGGGCCATTGTTTCTCTTCGATGAGTTCATTAAAAATCTAAAAAAAATATATATATATATAAAAGTATAAAAAAAAAATTTTAGATTTCTCAATTTGGATTCAAAATTGAGAAACCTTGATCCGTTCCTATCGTTCATCGCGCTTGCAGAAATGTTGAGCCTGTTCGACTAAGGTTTTGGGCCATTGTTTCTCTTCGATGAATTCATAAAAAATAAAAATAAAAAAAAATATATAAAAAAAAGACATAGACCACTAAGGTTAAACCAACTGTGTTCTTTGATCATGGTTGATTCAAAGAAAAGCCTTGTCCAGAGTGTGGAGACAGCTTGACTGTTCTAGGCAAGGGTCCTCCAAACGGGTTCATTAAGTAATCCTACCCTTACCTGGGGGCAATTCTATCAATCAAGATTTCATAAGACCGGGTTAGGAGGCCTATGTGTACTCTCTCGTCTTTTAAATAAATTTTTTTTCAAAAATAAAATTTTTAAAATAAAAATTTAAAATAAAAAATAAAAAATAAAAAAAAATTTCAAAAAAAAATCTTAAAAAAAAATTAATTAAAAAATAAATAAAATGAAATAAAATAAAAAAAAGATATAAAAAAAATCTTCAAAATCTTCAAAAAAAAAACTTCCGTCATTTTGGGTTTAGCTTAGAGAAATCTTGGTCTTCTCCTTTCTGAGCACTGGCGCTCGCGGAAATCGCTGAGCCCGTGTTCAGATTGGAGTGCCTTTTGCTCTCTTTGATGAACCCGATATTGGCCTTTCAAAAAAAAAACTCGTCATTTTAGATTCAGATCCGAGAAATTATGGTTCATTTCTTTCTGAGCACTGGCGCTCGCGGAAATCGCTGAGCCCGTGTTCAGATTGGAATACCATCTGCTCTCTTTGATGAATCCAATCTTGACCTTTCAAAACAGAGAATCTCATCTCATAGATGCGGTCTCAAAACATTTGTGTCTAGCGGTACTAGTACGCCCTTTCAGGGTCTACTGTATTGCGACCGGCACATTTGTAACTCCAACTTTATATTCTCTTACCTCGAGCAAGCTCTGCTTCTCGATAAGTCGAATTTAAGTTCACAATTGCTTCTAGCAGTCACTGGGATGCCCATTCCGGGCTTACCATACCTGCGATCAGAACAATTGTACCTTCTATGGCATTTTGCCTTCCTCATATTGCTTGGGTCATCTCCCTCGAGCAATTTGAAAAGATGAAACCATAGAACTTCCCATTTATGATCATTATATTCTTGTGATTACTAATGGATGTGGTCTTGTTTCAGAAATTTTCGAAAACTAACAATGGCAGCTTCACTAACCATTACTTTCGATGAAAACAAGCACCAACTCATGCTTCAACAGAAGCAAACCACGCGCACCTACAAGCGCCCCATCAGCTGCCGAAGTGTCAACTCCCTCGGCAACTCTCTGAACTCCGGGTCGACCTCGACTCCCCGGACTATCGTCTTCGGGACGCTGGGACCATTCCCACTTCCTGAGGAACAAACTGCTCCCTCCAAGAAGCAGAAACTCGCCTCTCAACGTGTCACTACCATGACACCAAAGGCGAGCACCAGAAGGCCTGAAGCCCGTGGCAGCCCCACGAAGCCTCAACCTGCAAACAACCAGGTCTACCCCAAGACTTGGTACCCAAGACCTTCACCAAAACAGAGAAGGTCCCAGACATCCACTAAGCCAGCATACCTGGCCCCACTCAAGGAGACCCAGTTCTATCCTCTTGCCTACATGAAAGAGGAGAGACCCATCTCCAACCTGACTTCCAAGTCAACCCAGCATGAGCCGGCTTGTTCCTACAAGCCCAAAATCAAATCATGCATCACAAGGCCTCTACAAGCACCTGCTAAGGCCTACAAATCTGCAGTTCGACCCTTCATCTCTACAGGGGCCGAACTCCAAAAATTCAAAGCTTCGCTGCAACTGGCGAAGGATAGGGTTCGCATCCTGTCCTTGCCCAGCTACAAAGAAGACAGACTCGGCTGCTGCGCCCGAGGGAGCACATCCTTCATCGTCAAAGCCCAGTCAGAGCTGACCGAAGCTCAAATTGCTCGTCGTATACGCCGCCGCGCGTCGTATAGACAAAAGAGACTAGAGAAGCAAAGGACCCAGCCTCCCACACTTCAAGTCTCTCCTAAATGGGTCGAAAAAGAAAGACCCAACCAAGTTGCTGCCGTCCATATGGTTGGAAAAACCAGAAGGCGCCAAAAATCAGCAACAAAAATCCATGTCCGACGTCCGATGACCCGCAGCGTCTCCAGGACAAGAAGACATTAAGAAGAATCCCCTGCTCCTTCAAGCAAAGGACAGCAGAGTGATCCTTCCTCAAGCTCCTCTTCAAAAAGAATGAGCCCCAGCTCAGTCACCAGGATAGTTTCTTCGTTCGAATCACGAAGGATGAATGTCTTGGCTACAAATTCTGAGCCACCACCCCGCAATCCACCTCCAGAAGATGCGATCACCCGCATCCAGCAGTTGGAACAGGGCCAGCAGAGGATTGAAACTCTGATGGAAAACCTTCTCCTCGCCTTCCAAAATCAGGCGAACAATGAACCTCCTCCGAATCATCAAGACGACGAGGTAAATAGAGAAGAAAATGAGTCACGCGCCCTTACCAAAAAGGACGTAGACGGTATCCTCGCCAAAGCAAAAGAAGAGGATATACTCAAGGAGCATGGGATCAAGCCACCATATCCCTTATGGATGGACTCGGTCCCGTTCCCCACCAAATTCAAGCATCCTACTCTCCAAACATATACGGGGAAAGGATCAGCCAGACAGCACGTCATCCACTTCAAGATCCTGACGGGAGCTATCGCGGATCAAGATGCACTCAAGATCCGCCTCTTTGCAAGTACCCTAAAAGGTACGGCCTTCGATTGGTACTCCACTCTGCCGGAGGACTCAATCCAAAACTGGGCCATGCTAGAGACACGCTTCCTGACTCACTTCAAAGGTGAAGATCATCCCGCTACTATGGCTCAGCTGTGCAGCCTAAAACAAGGGGAGAATGAATCAACATATGACTTCATTCACAAGTGGAAAGCAATGGCATACAAATGCTCTGATGTATTGCCACAAGCGTCGCTAGTCGACATCTGCCGAAACAACATGAGAGCCAGAATCCGCTCCATGATCATCGGCAACAAATCAAAAAACCTGGGAGAACTCCTAGAAGCTTCCATGGAAGCTGAAACGGTGATTAAAGACCTCAACAGTCAGAAATCATCAAGAAAAGAGCCAACCGCCATTACGACCTCAAAACCAAAGAAGAAAGAGGTCCTCAATGTGCAGACCAAGTCAGCTCCTCAGCCACCAAAGAAAGCTGAAAACAAAGCTGTTGGTAAGAAACCTGAACTCTCTGATGCCTTCAAAGAACGAGTAGAGAAGAAATACCCGTTTGATGAAGATGTTGATGAAATCTTCGGGGCTCTAGTGGCAAAAGGCAAGCTCACCTTGCCTGAACCAAAAAGATCGGGTGATGTTGGCAAAACCAACGATCCTCGGTACTGTCCATACCACCAGATGATCTCACATCCTCTCAATCAATGCTTCGTTGTGAGAGAGAAAATAAATGAGATGTGGAAAAACGGAGTCATCACCTTTGACAAAAACTATGGGTCTGCCTCCGTCAACATGGTGACATGTGGACAAACATCAAAATCACCGAAAAAGAAGATCATTACTTCCTTCGAGGTGATAAACTCAATCGAAGCGTCCGAGAAACTGGTTCCTTACCCGACACCAGACGGACAACCGATATGGGTACATCCCGATCTCCTAGAAGATGAAAATTGGGAGGTCGTGAAAACAAAGCCTACAGCTCAACAGCAAAGGCAGGCTAGGAAACATCTCCTCAAGCTCAAACGGCAAGAGAAGACCCAGCCAAAACTAGAGGTCAAAGAAAAGGCAGAGGCTTCCTCTACCGCTTCACTGGAGGTAACAAAAACATCCCTTCCAGAGACTTCAAAGGGGGTAAGGAAATTCACTCTCAGTGATTTCATGCCACCTCAATTTAAAGAAGCCATGCAGGAGGCATCATACTCTTGCAATTCGGTAGTTGGATTCTCCATTGATGGATACGAGTCCAGCGACACCGATAATGGATTCGAATCCAACTACACAGATGAGTGGGAAGAGTCCCTTGAAACAGGAGAATATCTCTCCGATGAAGAATGGGTTCCTGAGTCTCATCTTATGCCAGTAATCTGGTATAACCCCCTACAGCCACAAGGATCCTGGTCTGATGATGAAGAAGACCAAGAAGCTGTACAAGAAAATGCTGCTAACCCAGCACCTCTCATTACTCCAGTGGAAATCAACAATGTTGAGCCACAAAGAGATGATGAAGAAGAAGATCCGGCTCCCATGCCTGATCTTGAAGAATATGCAAGGATCTTGCAGCGACTCGCTCTAGAACAAGAGCAAGAACGCGTCAACGAGCCTCCTCGCAATCCGGAGCCTGAAGTCCCTGAAGACCACCAGGTACATCCTCCCTTAACTCCTGAAAATGGAGAAAATTGCTGGATAGACGATCCTCTTACATCCGAGGAGGAGTCTGACTCCGATCAGGCAACGTCTCCCGTCAGAGCTTCCTGTAATGTGATAATTCGGGATTATAGCTCTTCCGAAGCATCGTCTGATGAGAGCACTTACACTCCGGCTTCGCAAACACAAACTGCGAATGAATCCTTTGAAATGCTTCTTCGGCGTCTCGTCGGGTAAGTTCCTCGGATTCTTAGTTCGGAAAGCTGGAATAGAGCTTGACCCCATAAAAGTCAAAGCCATTCTAGAAATGCCCTCTCCAAGAACCTTGAGAGAACTCAAAGGGCTTCAAGGGAGATTAGCCTACATCAGACGGTTCATCTCCAATCTTTCGGGGAAATGCCGTCCATTCTCCCGGTTAATGAAAAAGGGTGTAAACTTTGTCTGGGATGCTGACTGTGAAGCTGCTTTCCAAGACAAAACCTCCAGTGTTAGCTGCTCCTACCACTGGAAAACCATTCATCTTGTACACAAGAGCCCTTGATCACTCTCTGGGAGCTCTGCTTGCGCAAGAAAATGATCAAAGAAAAGAAGCTGCTCTATATTACCTCAGCCGCATGCTAGTAGGTGCAGAGCATCGCTACTCTCCAGTCAAAAAGAATGTCTTGCAGTGATGTTCGCCGTACAAAAGCTGCGTCACTACTTGCTTTCCAACACAGTCTACCTGGTCTCGAGGGTCAACCTCTTGAAGGTCCTTGTCACAAAGGCAGGTTCTCTCAATGCTCGACTGGCAAAATGGTCCATCCTTCTGTCACAATTTGATATTAGGTATGTACCACAAAAAGCAATCAAAGGGCAAGCTCTAGCGGACTTCCTCGCAGAGCATCCATTGCCTAAAGATTCTCCACTCAGAGATGATCTCCCAGACGAACCAGTCTACAATGTGGAGACTTTCTCACAAAGTGCCTCCTGGGACATGTACTTTGACGGTGCAACCAGGACAAATGAAAAAAGACAGCTGATCTCGGGAGTTGGCATCCTCTTTGTTAGCCCCGACAAATACATGATTCCACACGCTTTCTCGCTACTGGAACCATGCACAAACAATGCAGCTGAATATCAAGCTCTGATCTTAGGATTGGAACTCGCCATCGAATCCGGTATCACCATGCTGGAAGTCTTTGGAGACTCTCAACTGATCGTCAGCCAGATGAATCAGAAATTTGAAGTCAGGAAGCCAGATTTGTTGCCCTACTACAACAAGGCACAATCACTTCTGCAAAAGTTTGACATCTGTCACATCACCCACATTCGTAGAGGTGAAAACATACGTGCAGATGCCCTAGCCGGACTTGCCGCATCCATGGCAATCCAGGAAGGGGAAAACATGCAAATCACAGTGTGCGAAAGGAGAATCCTTCCTCCTCTTAACACACACCAAGCAGTTGCTGAATGCCACCAAGTGGTCGGAAGTCGGATTTCAATCCTTCAAACTTCAATTGGCGACTGGAGGGATCCGTTCATTGATTACATTATGTTCGGAATCCTACCTGAAGATCCAAAAGAACGGGTAAGCATCCAAAGGCGAACCCCAAGCTTCCATTTGGATATTCCTTCAAAAATCCTTTACAGGAAATCCTTCAACGGAGTACTTCTACGTTGCTTGTCACAACAAGAGGCTGAAGAAGCACTCAAAGAAGTTCATGCTGGTCTTTGCGGAGCTCATCAGGCTGGACCTAAGCTCTATGATCAGATAAAAAGGTTAGGATATTACTGGCCTACCATGGTAGCTGACGCAATACAATTTGCTAAGCGCTGCCAACAATGCCAAGTTCATGGAGACTACATTCACATGCCTCCAGAATGGCTGCATCCTACAGCGATCTCATGGCCTTTCGAAGCCTGGGGTATGGACATCATAGGTCCTATTTCTCCCCCTTCAAGCAAAGGTCATCGCTTCATCTTCGCCGCTACGGATTACTTCTCCAAGTGGTCAGAAGCATTTGCGTTTAACGAAATGAAGACCTCATCAGTCCTTCAGTTCCTACGCACCAACATCATTTGTCGTTTCGGCATACCCAAAAGATTCGTCCATGATAACGGACCACAGTTCCGGGATCATCGATTCTACAGGTTCTGCGACAAATACAAAATCCAAAGCTGTCCTTCGACTCCATACAATCCGGCAGCAAACGGGTTAGCAGAAGCTTTCAACAAGACACTCTGCAAAATCCTCCAAAAAATGGTCTCTAGTCACAAAAGAGACTGGAGCGACAAAATGTCTGAAGCTTTGTGGGCCTATCGAACCACCGTTCGAGGACCAACCCATAGCACACCATTCTCCTTGGTCTATGGATGCGAAGCTGTCGTGCCCTTGGAAGTACAAATTCCTTCCTTGAGGGTATCCTTGCAAAATGACATGACTCAAGAAAGCAATGTCAAATTGCGGCTCCATGAGCTAGACAATCTCGATGAGAGACGACTCGAAGCTCAACAAAGCATTGAACTTTACCAAGCACGTATGGCAGGATCTTTCGATAAAAAGGTCAGGCAACGCGCCTACAAAAAGAGTGACTTGGTTCTTGCGGTAAAAAGACCAATGGCCTTCGCTCACAAGTCCAAAGGCAAATTTGAGCCAAAATGGGAGGGACCCTACGTCATCAACAAGGTTTTCTCTAACGGCGCATATACACTCCTAAACATGGAAGGTGACAGATGTATGCTGCCCATCAACGGCAAGTTCTTAAAGCGGTACTACCCTTGAAGACTTACCCAACTAGGTAAGAGCAATGCCTGTACGGCCAAAACCGGTTTCTAGGTACACGCTCGCTAAACCCACCCTTTTTTAGAATTTTCATGTCAAATATTGAAATTTCTAGAAATCTAAAACAATGCTTACTTTCATCGTTTCATTGTTCAAAAAAAAAAGAAAAAAAATCCAAGTTTAGGAACCTTTCCCTAACTTGACCAAAATTTTCAACCCTTGAACCCAAAATTCATGGTTTGAAACAAAATCCGGATTCAGGGATTTCCACCCTAGTCCACCCTGCCTTTTACTGCCAAAATGGTTTTAGGTCAAAACTTATGACCCTCGTGTCTTTAAACAAAAAAAAAATGGTTTTTCAAAAACCGCGAGGAAGCGACGCTTAGTCGATACTCGCACAAATCGGAAGCAAGCGAACCACGTTCGACACTTCCAAAATCGCAGGGAAGCGACATTTCGTCGATACTTGCAAAATCCAAAACCGTGGAAACGCAACATTTCAGTTGATATCCACAACCCAAATTTCAAAGGTTCGAAAAAACCTAAAAAAAAAAAAAAAAAACTGTGGAGACGCAACATTTCAGTTGATATCCATAACCCAAAGGTTCGAGAAAACCACAAATTTCAAAAATCGTGGGGAAACGACATCAAGTCAGTACCTGCAAAACCAAAATTTTTGAAAAGCAAGGATGCGACATTCCATCGATACTTGCACCCAAATCCGCGAGGATGCGACATTCCATCGATACTCGCAACCGAATGAGCAAGGATGCGACATTCCATCGATACTTGCAAGAACATTCAGCAGGGAGGCGACTTTTAGTCGATACTTGCATTTTTTTGAAAACCAAACCGGCTATAAATGCCATCAAAACAGGCTATAAATGCCACAAACCGGCTATCAATGCCACCAAAAACAAAACCGGCTATCAATGCCACAAACAAAAAAAAAAAACTTGGATTTCAAAAAAAACCGGCTATCAATGCCACCAAAACAAAACAGGCTATAAATGCCACCAAAACCCGGCTATCAATGCCACCAAAACAAAACAGGCTATCAATGCCACCAAAAACCGGCTATCAATGCCATCAAAAAAAAAAACTGGCTATCAATGCCACCAAAATTGGCTATAGATGCCACAACAGAAAAAAACTCGGCTATCAATGCCACAAGAAAAGCTGGCTCTCATGCCAAAATTGGCTTCCATGCCACAAACAAAAACCTGCTTTCATGCCAAAACAATCACTTGACAAAAGATTTTCACAAAAAGACAACCTTTTGATCAAATCCCATTTAGCAATTACTTTTATCACAAAAAGATTCAAGTGAGCGTAGGGATAACAAAAAAAAAGAGAACATCCCATTTAGCAATTACTTTTATCACAAAAAGATTAAAGTGAGCGTAGGGATAACAAAAAAAAAAGAAAGTGTTCACAAGCACTACACAAAAAAAAAAGGGAGTACCAAAAAAATACATGTGGTACCAAAAAAAAGAGAAAGTGTTCACAAGCACTACACAAAAAAAAAGGGAGTACCAAAAAAAATACATGTGGTACCAAAAAAAAAGAAAGTGTTCACAAGCACTACAAAAAAAAAAAAAAAAAGAGTACCAAAAAAATACAAGTGGTACCAAAAAAAAAAGAAAAGAGAGAAGGATGGTTTCTGTAAAAAAAATATACAGGAGCTCAATCAAAAATGGTCTCCAGCCAAGAGTTCAGCTCCCCAAGCAAACTTTTAGCCTCAGCCGTCAAGGATTCCAAGGCACGCTTCTTCAGGAACCTGCCATGAGATGCTGGAGTGGGCTGTACCCCTTCTTTCACACCAGGAAGCTTACCTCGAGCAGTTTGCCATTGTTCCTCCTCATCAGACTTCCTTTTGAGAACTCGTTCGGCATCTGCGACTTGGTGAATCAGAGCACTCTCCCTGTCACGAGCCTCTATTATGGCAGTCCACTTGGCAGCGACTTGTGCCTGCAAATGCTCAAGACGTTTCCTGGCCTCATCGACCTCCCTGTCAAGGATGTTAAGGTCATGTGTCAGCCTGATGATGGCTATCTCTTCTAAGTTCCTCTTTCGGACTGCCTGCTTCTTGCTTTCTGTAGCCTCATCCAGGTCAGACTTAGCCTTATCAGCAGGGTCCAGGAACATCTCCTTGAAGAACTGGTCATCAGCCAAACTCACGGTCTCAAACCACTTGTCACCCAGTGCAATGATCCTATCAACGATCGCCCTGGCACCTGTGACATCCAGACCAGCCTCTTCAGCATCACTGAGAATCTCCTGCACATGCTGGATCATGCCAAATCCGGCTTCCAAGTGCCCAGAAAAGAGAGTCTCAATCCAAGAGCTCAGAACTCGCATCACCACCTTCTTCGCAAAAAGAAGAGATGGCCCAGCTGAGGATTCGCCCAACTCCGTTGGTCGGCTACTCATATCATCATCTGTTGGAAGAGTAGCAAAAGAACTCTTTCCAGCTGAAGCTGCTCCTGCTCGGGAAGGAATCTCAGCGCGAGGAATCTCCTCAATATTGTCAGAGCTGGTCCCAGGAATCTCGACCTCTGGATTGACCTCTGGCATCCCTTGCTCTGGAAGCGACAGATCCTCCTCTGCCACTTCAAAACCTGCCAAAAGAAACACAAAAAGGTATGAATATAATCCTGTTTGAAAATCATTATCAAGGTTATAACTACAAAATACCTTCTTCGACGACTGGCGGAACACTTTCTTCCTCCATGAACTCATCGGAAGCATCATCAACATTTGCGTCCATCGATGGTTCAAAGTCATCAGAACCCTGTGGCAAGTCAGCTGAGAAAAAAAAATGTGTTAGCAAACCGAGTCACAAACTCAAAAAAAAAAAAAAGAGCAAAAGAAGTCGTACCAATTGGAGATTCTGGATTTACTCCAGAGTCCCTCGGTTCTTCTTCAGGTGCCTCGACAGGATCCATCACCACCTCATCGGTTGGGACCTCAGGCATCACCAAGTCTTCCTCTGCTAAAAAAAAAAAAGAAAAGCAGAAACAAGAAGCAAATCATAACATGGAAAAAATCCCATGAAAAGAAATGGAAAGAGAAAAAGGAAGAATCATACCTTCACCGACGGTCTCTTCTTCTCGGCTTCTCTTCTCTGGAGGCTCGTCAGCATCCACTGGCACATCCTCATTGATAGTAAGAGGAACTTCCAAGATAGGAGAGTCCTCATGCTGCCCCTTGCTGCGATGATGACTCCTCCTCCTCTTACCTCTGCGGGCTCGCTTCTTAGAGGAACCTGCCCCGCTGTCAGAGTCAGGTTTCCCACTTGACTCATCACTGGATGGTCTGCTCTTGCCAGTAGACTCCACGGAAGCTTGCCTCTGTGCCGCTTGCATCCAAGCGCCAAGTTCGGCTTCCTCCTGTTCTAGCTGCTCCAAAGCCTCATCAGGTATTTCTCAAACAGCTTCAGAACCGATGACGCCCTGGTCACCAAGAAAGCCTATCTTGTGCTTCTCTCCAGAAAGGAAGGCCCAAACTTCCTCTCGCCGGATGCCATCCGACTTTCCAAGGCCCTTTCCAGATGCCAGCTTCACATCAAGCTCCTTCTTGGAAAGCCCCCGATATGCCGAAAAGCTCTCCGCGAACCACTTCGCAAAGCCGGCAGTCCGGGAAGTCAGTAACACAGGATAAGAAATTATGGCTGTAGTGTCTTCAGCACTATAGAAAGCCCATGCATTTCTCCCGTCCTGTAAGCCTCCAAAGCGCTTCACCATGCTTGAAGGCGCTCCAACAACGCCTTGAGGAAAGCCCAGCTGCAAAGCAAAGCGAGAGGGTACATAGGGCTGGATGTCGACGAAAAGATGTCTACGGTACACCATCGTGCCGACACGTATGCTGAAAAGCCACTCTCTCCTTGCATTTGTCAAGGAATAATGCCTTCCCGACCCCGCCCTGGTAGAGTCTCGGGAGGCACCAAAATCAAAAGCCTTCTTCCGCAACTCCGGAGAAAGCTTCACTGAAGACTGCCCCATCTCGACGTCCCTGAACCGTCGGATCCTCATGCGGGCAAACAAAAGTGATTCGGACACGGCTTTGCCCTTAGCCAGTCGAATCATCAGAGGATCATCATCCTGAGCAGCACCCAGCCGATGGAAGACAGGACAGTGGTATACATACCACGAATAAAAGACATGGGCTGAAAATACCCTATTCATGGGAAGCCCAAGCCGAACCAAAAAAGCAGTAGTCTGCAGTTCGGTACACAGGTAGGAGTAAAGAGCTGGCACCAAACCAAGCTGCTCTCCAAACGCCATCTGACAAGCCGGAAAAATACAATGCGGCCTGATGTGCGTTCCATCTCCTCCAGCATAAACAGCCTCACCAAGCCAATAAGTGAGGTAAACAGCGAGATCTCTTCACAGTGCAATGTCAGTACATAGGGCGTTTGTACTTGCACAGAAATCTCTCAACTCTTCTTGCATGGCCAAGATCTTCTTTGAACTTGGATCCTGAGCTCCGGCTTCCTGGGTCACGCTATCAGAAGACTCCCTACTATAAAAAAAGTTAGGGAATGAAGAACTAAAACTCTTCCAGCTGCTGGATCTAACTTTCAAACCCTCCTTCTCCTTCAAAAAATCATAGAAGGCGACGAGCTGAAAGTATAAAAGCCTAAACTCTTCAGACTGCCCCTCGAGGACGCTGTCAATCGGCATAAACTCCTCATAGAGCTTGCCAATCTCACCATTCGTCACAACGAAGGTATTGGTTTGTGGGAGGAATGACTCCAGCATAGCCATGAAGGCCTCGTCGGAAAAGATCACGGTCTCCCTAAAGGCGCGGACCGCATCAAAAATCCCGGCTTCCTTCAAAACGGCGCCACCAAACAGCAGTACGCGATCAGTCCACGACTTCCACTCAGAGTCAGCATTGAAGCGGCCACGAAGTCGGAAAGGCTTGATCCAATTGCTGCCGTCACCACTGAAAATACCAAGGCCCACCGGTCTCAAATCGACCGACGGATAATCAGAGCCCTGGTAGCCGCTGGATGGCATCAACAGGTCCATATCAACAGGCGACCTCTCCGTATATCCAGGAGAACCGCCAACAAAAACCCCGGTCTTGATTACATTTGTCCTTCTCACCCAGCTTGGAGGATCTTCCCTCTTAGGGCACGTGGGGGCAAGGCTCAGAATCGAGACGGTGCGATCAAACGTCGACCGGGTAGCAACAGTCTTCTTCTCACCATCTGCTGTGAAAGAAAACTGAAAACATCTCCTCTGGTATGTCATGTCATCAGGGACTGCATCACCAAAGAAGAAGGTAGGCTTGGGCAAAACGCTCTGATCTTCCATCACCCATGGACGACTGCTTACCATGATCTTATAGAATTCCTCTCCCTTGAGAGCGATCAGTCGCTGCCTCATCTCATCTCTGTTGAGGGAGTCGCACTCTTCCAAATTTCTCTCAACATACTGGACCTTCTCAAAAGCCTGCTGAACGGCCGGATTAGAAGATCTAGAAGATCGACGAGGTACGCTTGTAGCAGGCTCTTTACCCTTGTTCGCTCTGGAGGAACCACCTGAAAAGGATGGAAGAGAAAAAGATCAAACATCAAAATGACAGAATCTCGCTAAAAAAATCTGGCGAAATTTTGACATGATGACGGGGCAATTCCGAAGAAAATGAACTATCCCGAAAGAAATAAGAAAGCTTGAAGATGGGCTCAACATCGCTGCGAGCTCCGAAACTCCAAACTTTCGAAACCTCAAAGTCTCCGCAAAATCAGGAAGGGCTCAACATCACTGCGAGCTCCAAGTTCCCAAATTTGCGAAAACTTTCAGGTATGCTATCACGTCATGCTACAAATTTAATTTACAAATTGAAGGCATGCATGAACATCTAGGTTTGCCAAAAAAAAAGAAGGACATTATCATGATGAGCAAAAAAAAAAAAAAAAAAGAAACTTTCTCAAAAAAAAAAGAGGGGAAAGAAAATAAAAAAAAGAAAGAAAAGAAACTCTCTCAAAAAAAAAAGGGGGAGGGAAAGAAAAAAAAAAGAAAAAAAAATGAGGGCTGGCCCACAGGCCACGTGGCCGTACGGCCAGATCCGTACGGATCTGTCCGTACGGCCCACACAAAAAAAAACATAAAAAAAAAAGCAAAAAAAAAAAACCCGTGTGAAAAAAAAAGGGAGGCAAACACGTGGAAAAGAAAAAAAAAAGAAGAAAAGAAAAGAAAGAAACAAAAAAAAAAAGAAAGAACTTTATTTTTCCTACAATGGAGTTTTCTTGAAAAAAAAAAAGGAGAACTTACTTGAAGCCATTGATGGAGAAGAAGAAGAAAAGTCTTGAAGATCTTGAAGAAGAAGAACTTTTGGTCTTGAAGCCCTCTTGAGATTATTGCAAAAGGAAGTAATAAGAGCAAGAGATCCAACCTTCTCCTTGCTTTTATAGAGGAGAGCAAACCAAAGAAGGAAAGAAGAAAGAGGTAAGTGTTACTAATTAGTAACCTTACCAAAAGAAAGAGATTAGAAAGATTCTTTCCCAAAAGAAAGATATCTTGAAGGATTTTCTCCCAAAAAGAAATCTATGACGGATTCTTTCCCAAAAGAAAGATATCTTGAGATATTCTATCCCAAAATAAAGGGATCATGAGAGATTCTCTCCAAGTAAAGATATTCTTAGATATTCTCTATCCAAATGAGATATTTTTGGATATTCTTTACAAAAATGACACCATATGAGATCTAAGCCATTTCAAAAGCTTAAGGTCCCATGGGTTAGCCCATATGAGCCAGGTTTGACCACCTAGGCACAAAAAAAAAAAAAAAAAAAAAAAGAAAATTTTTTGGGCTTTTAGTCAAAGAGAAATCCCTCTTACCAAGAGCATACAAAAATGGTTCCATGCCTCTTTTGAGTTGATTGGACCATACAAAAGAAAATTCCAAGCCCCATGAGCCTCCAAAAATCAAACCATCCAGCCTCATTTACCAAATTGAGCCAAAATCTTGAAATTGACATTCCACAAAAATCAAACCAAATCCTGGTCCCCTAACTTGCCACATACAGCCTGTTAGGTCACAAGACCAAAACCAAAAACCAAAACCTGATCCCCTAACTTGCCACATACAGCCTGTTAGGTCACAAGATCAAAACCAAAATTGATCCCCCAACATTCCACATACAGTTTGTTGGGTCACACGATCAAAACCAAACCCGACCCCCTAACCTGCCACATATAGCCTGTTAGGTCACAAGGTCAAAACCCAAATCCACATCCCTGATGTCATCTTCAAAACTTTGCCTCGAGATGGTACGTGATCCCTTTCACTACCATAAAATTCCCCTGGAAGCTCAAAAGGCTACAAATACCAAAAAGAAAGACTGCTTAAAGACTCTTGGTCAAGTCACAGGCTCTCCTTCAAAAATCTCTTCGAGGCACATCGACTACAAAAGTTAAGCAACTCGCCGCTGTACCTCGAGGGGGCATTTGTTGACACTAAAAATGTCACTTTGCCTCTTCAAGATCCAAAGAGCTACATGAAGTCGCAACCTGCCATAAATAGGCAATGCTGCTTCCAAAAATCAAATCTTGTCAGAATCAAACAAAAACTGCAAGATTCTTCCAGACAGCCGAAAGAGGAGTACACAAGAAGTTTCGGGCCATTTCAAAATCATTTGGCCTAACTTCGCTTCTCCGACAGCCGAAAAGGAGCTCTCGGCGGCAAAAGCTCTCCGGGACCATGGTTCCTAAGACAGAACCTATGGATCATCTTAAAATGACTCCAATAGGTTCCCTGTCAAATTTCAAGTCAATCGGACATCGATTGACCGCACATCAAACCGCGACATCTTCATCGCGACAAAAAACAAGTCTACAGGTGATAGGACCCCAAACGGCTTCAAAACTCAAACAAAAGCCTATGGTTGGTCTTATTTATTGCTCAGGAGGCTTCACACCAAATTTCAGGTCATTCCGACATCGTTTGACCCAGTTTCAGCTTCTGACGGAAAATCGGCAGCTCTGCGCGACAAAGTCTTCGGCTTTCTCAGGAAATTGGAAACTTTGCAAAATAAAATGCAAGGATTCTCATCAGGTTTCCTACAAAGAAATTAGGCCAATAAATGGTCAAAATGTCAAGGAAAAGTACAGAAGAAAAAAGAATCAAAAAACAGCAAAAACGGACGCAAAACGGGACACGAAAGGGGGAAAACCCCCCCAGGGTCGCAGGCCCCTGCGACCCTGGGCCAGGGTCGCCGGCGACCTTGGAACCCGGGGTCGCCGGGAAAGCCCCGGAAACCCCGGTTTTCGCCGTTTTTTCGCGATTCGAGGAGCCCAGCCTCTGGTACTTTCCAAAATTCATGCTTTTGAGACACCAAGTCCTCTGACATCCGTCCAAAACACGGGTAAATCATCAAGAGTATCGAAGACAATATTGATCGCCACCCGGTCAACCAAAAAAAAGTGTGCTTTCTACCCGACCGATCGAGAAATCGACAGGACAGATGGCACCGACCCGCTGTTGGCAACAAACACCTGAAATTATATGGTCATCTGATGTCGATCTACATGAAGATCCATCGATGATCATCAACAGAAGAATCCCAAAAGACGTGGCACGGCCCGCGTCTCTTCAGCTGCTCGGCGACCACTTAATGCGATTAATTGACTAGCTTTATTACAGTCATTAATCCATTTCTTTGGACGGCCCAATCAGAAGCAAGCATTCGGGAGTTATAAGTCAAGAGATTCATTTCATTTAACCCATGAAACTCCTCCCATCATGGCGATTAAAGGCGATTAAATGCCCTCAATCTCCTCCGGCCAATCAGAAGCCAAGAAATAGGAGTTACAAAATAAACAATTCAATTTTGTAACTCCTCCCATTATGCGGCTTAATGACAATAAAAGCCCATAAACCCTCCTAAAAGGCTACCTAAAAGCCTATAAATAGGAGAGCTCTCCAAGAAGAAAAGATCATCGACAGCAGACAGAAGCACAGAAATCCAGAGAAAAGAAAAAGAGAGAAAACTCTGCGGAAGTTCTACACCGGCCACCGCAACAAGGTGACAAAAGTCCCTTGGGGGGCCCCCAAGGTCCTTGCCTTCTCCTCCTGCCTCCAATGGCTTAGATGTGGCTTTTCAGCCCGTCTACTCGGCTTTTTATTGGACATAGGACCTCCTTTTGGTCTTTGTCTTCTAAAAACCTGAGGTTATAGCCAAGCCAAGCGAATCAATAGCATCCTCTGTTCTCATCTACATGGATGATGGCGAAGCCCACATATGGCTTACGACCGTCAATCTAAACGAGTCCTCCACAATCTCCTGAGAAGTTAGATCCTCCTTTTCTTGCTTTTCATTGTAGTTTGTATTTTTTAAAAAGAGACAAAAAGCACAACTCTTGTCTTTCATTATTGATAAGAATTGTAAATCGGCTATAAATGCCAAAAATCGGCTATAAACGCCAAAAATCGGCTATAAACGCCAAAATCGGCTATAAATGCCAAAAAAATCGCCTTTCACGGCAAACTAAGAAAAATGTCTCTTTTCTTAAATATATGTGCAATGGAAAACTTGAAAGAAGTTGATTTCCTTTTTACTTGCGAAGGTTGATCTCCGGATCACCACTTGCAATTCCAAGTAAAAATAGAAAATCTGGCACACCAAAAAAAAAAAAGAAATGTTGATGCACGCCCCCTTTGCCCCCCGGTTACGAAAGGGTCGGAACCAAACGGACTCCCACGTCCGCCGACCTCGGTAGGAACCCGGGCATTCCGGGAGCGCGGTCCATCACTCCCGACGCTTGTACGAAGATGTGATCGTAGACATGTTTTCTCTGAAATAATTTCTACTTCAAAAATTCCTGGAATTCCATATACCTACTTACACTGTACCATTCAACTTCTGGCCTCCAAGAATACCATCAATCCTTCTTCATTCTGAAATCACAAATTCCAAATTCTATAGGTCTCCTGTCACTAACTTGGTCTGCTACAACTCAGATGTCATACTGCTATACACCAATTGTTAAACTGCCATAACCTGCTGAGCTGTTCTGTGTCTAAACTTCGCATAGCTCTTCAAGTCTTCTACTTCGGACGAGCATAACCGATCTTAGATATCCAATTTGTATTCATAACTCCGAATTCTAATCTTTCTGTGCTGTACTCGGAATTCTTACCCAGATCCGATTCTATCTACTTGCTGCTCTTGATCTCTTACCTGGTACTGTGTTATCAACAAAATAGACCTGCCAAGCTGTCATCATTTCCTGATAAGTTGAAACTCTCAATCCAAGTCTTGAATGATGTTTACTCTCTCATAGATCCAACTTTGTTTCCAACTAAACCGGTACACCCCCTGACATCCATCAACTCTTCAATCCATGCACCTCCAAACTCCAACCATAAGCTACTACAACTCATCCCATTTAATGCAAAACAAATCTTAAAATCTTAAACATAGGGACAAACTATTACTTAGTTGAATTTCATCATTTTAAAACATAGTAGAAACTGAACCTCCAAATTATCAAGTAAAGCTTAAATGAATAAAGTTCATCAAAGATTGAGTATGAAATATCATTATTCATTTTGAAATTCATATTTTCATAACCAAACAAATCATTGAAACACTCGACAATTCCAAATCAGGATTTGAAAAATAAATCAAATTCATATAGTATGACCATACATTAAACTTTGCGAAAATCTGCAAAAATCTGAGTGTTGGTTAAACACTAAACCTTGTTGAAATCTGAACTCATTTGTTCATAAAAATCCGGCAGAAATATAAGCACAGCTGAACGTTAAAACAAAGGTAGAAACCTGTAAATAATCTAAACACAAAAACCCTTAGGTAATTCATTTTGCATAGCCAAAGAAAATCAATCAATGAAATAGAAATTTCACATCACACTTTGAAAAAGAAACACGATTGTGAGCTACATGCTCTTAAAGACCAATTTATCCACTAGTCTCTACATTCCATCATTAAAAACATCCATCCATTCCCAACCAAACATATACAAAAATTTTGAAATCATTAAGGTTTTGAAATGTAGATGTCAACATTTAAGAAAATTAATACAAGAGCAAAATTCCAAGATCATTGTAAAATAATAACTTAAGAAGATTTAACAAAAATCCGAAACACAAAACCTTATGAAAAACAAAATCATGTGACTTATGAAAAGAGTATAATCACATAGTTTATTTCAAAAATAAGCCTTAAAGAAGAAACATAAATCCATTGTCTAAACTCTGCGAGAATAAATCATAGACATTAAGAAAAACATAACAAAAGATGAAAACATCACGAAAATCATTCTCACCAAGAAAAGGGACATCCAAACAACTGAGGTATTCACTTGCATCTGCATGTTGTCCAATCCAATATCCTGTAAGTCGGTGAAATCCACAAGGTTTCCTCTGCCACCAAAAATTATCTTGACCCCAACGAACCATCCACTTGGTATCCCTGCTGAATCAACTACACCGGCTAAGCTGCAAGTCACAGAAATTCTCAACCAAAACCATGACAAGGCTCATCGAATCCGGGAAATCCCTGAGTTCCTTGCACCAACTTCTAACCTTACTAACTAAGAATCACTTCTTCCTTCGTAAAATCGACAGCTAATATGTCTCCTGCAGTCCTTCATCTTGGAAAGATGGTCTGAGTTCACCCAAAATCTACATTCACTTACCTTGGTACGCTGCATGACGATCTCCAATTAGCTGAGAGGGGATCTTCGAATACTGCTCAAGTCCTACTTGGAAGGCAAATGTACATGTCTTCTCTCATTAACCACAATGAAGATGCTGAAGCCTGAAAGTCTGCTGATGTTCTCCCAAAACAACATACTGAATCCACAGGGTTCTCAGTCTTCGACAAAAGCACAGACAAAGGACACCGAACAAGAGTATGGAGACTTTAAATTCTCCACCACTAAGGAGGAAATTTGGTCATCCAAATCTCCTAACAACAAGAACTAAAAGAAAAGACAAGCAAAGTCTCCCGAACTGAAAGAAAAGCAGACTCAAATCCAAAGAAACAAGGACACGAGAACACAAATCGACACAATCTAACGAACCCTCACCACACGTCTTAATGTCTCTAGAGTGTTTTATTTCCTAGAAACTAACCAGCTCTGATACCAATCTGTCACACCCCGAGACCGGGCCCTGCAGTGATCCGATCCCGGAGTGCGAAATTTTGGGATAATTTGAAACTTTTGTTATATTTCCCAAGATCCGCGTGAATGAGGATAATCAAATTCCATCACGATTAGAGTATATTTTTGCGGAAGCTAAACATGGTGTTACGACTCGGAATCCGTGGCCATCGGGTTCCCTGTCGCATGCAACCAATATCATAAATCCATTACATAAGCAGACTGGCACAAGTCATAATCCAAAGAACACTAAGCTGGTAGTAACAAGACTATTTATTTCCCACAGTTTCAAAATTCAATTAACAAATGTCTTAATTACAAACCCAACAAAAAAGGCTAACAAAGCCATACAAATAAACCACTAAGTGATATACTACCCCAAATGATTTTTCGAGCTCCGGTGCCAAACTTGACATCTAGATGATATCAATGGGCAGCGTCTCATATCAGACCGGCGGTCCCACCGCCTTCTCCGATCAAACACCTAAAAACAGAAAGAGAATAAACTGGCACCAAACAAACAGGGTCAGACACGACGGTCTGGCAAGTAAATAAACAAGTAATATGAAACAAAAGGACATTCATAAAACCTTATGGAATCATTGTAAAACCGATTAAAGAGTCTAAACAACAATAGCATTAAATCATGATAAAATGATCGAAAGACCAAACATAAATATCAAAGCAAGTAAATGGACAGACTCTGAGCATAAGTATCTTGAAAAGGTAACAGCCTACATAAAACATTTAATAGTTGGAAATACATTTCAAATCCTGAATAATAGCGACTATATGCTAACTGATCGATATCATAAACATTAACAACTTCCAAGAATATAATGAGTATAAACAAATAAGAATCATAAAATAGATAAATTAATAGACAGATAAAACATTGGCAACCACACATAGCTATATTCTCCTATTACCGAAGTAAAAAGGAGCAGACAGAACCGTAACCACTACACATGGGACCGAAAATAGAATCAGAACCGTAGCCATACAAATGGGACCGGCAGATTAAAAATCAGAACCATAGCCACTACACGTGGGACCGGCAGATAAAAACCATTGCCATGGTCGGTACATACAGAATCCAAGCTGCAGCTGGCGGACAAATTAAAGATCCCAAGCCGGGTGATCAGCCCAACAAGGTGACCTAAGCCTAGTGGTGCCTTTAGTTTTTAAAACTTGAACCAATACAAATCAAAATACTAATCCTTTTGGCTCATGGGCTCACACCACCGGGCTCTGGCCCCATCTCGCCTCGAGGTTTTATTTTTGAAATAATAGTCTCTTTGGCTCATGGGCTCGCACTACAAAGCTCTGGCCCCGTCATGCCTCGAGGTCTTATTTTCAAAATACTAGTCTTATCAAAATAATAGTCTTATCGAAGAAATCCCGAATGTGGCAAACCACTCTAATCTCCTTTCAAATCGATTTGGAGAAAACATACGAATATCCATGGTAAACCGCTCAAATACACATCAAAGTGATTTGTATAAAATCATACGATCAATCCTTTCGAACATGGAAAACCACATGATTTTATAACAAATCACCGATGCTATTCAAATTGGTTTACCAAAGAATACAAATACAAATACAAATACATTCTCTAACTTGAAATGGAATGGAATTGTGTAGAATGACTTAATGACTTACCAAGGAACCATCTCAATGCACATTTAACCTTTAAACATTGATTATTAAGAGAATATGTTTGATGCCAATGAAAATCCACAACATTTAAATGATAAAGCGCGCATTGAGACTCGAATGATTCCCGGGTAATTTCACATACGCTCATTCTTTCATTGTTCCCATTCCCATTTCACAAATTTCCAAGTATCAAAATATTCCCAACTTTCATGGGCTTTCTATCAAAATTAGCCCCAAACTTTCATGGGCTTCCAAGCATTAAAAAGAACATTTGTGGGCCTCAAAACAAATAGAAAAATGAGGCGAAATGGGCCTAAAACAAGTTCATAAATGGCTCACCAACCATCCCAAACAGGCCCCTAAAAACAGTCCCAAAGGCAGCACAAGAAGTCGCAGAACGGGCCCTGGACAGGTCTGGGCTTCGCTCGAGCGACCCAGGGCCTGCTCGAGCGAAGCCCAGACAGTACCTGGTCCGCTCGAGCGGCCCACTGGGTCGCTCGAGCGAACTGGGCCCTGTCCAGTCCGCTGGAAGTGCAGATTTGCACTTCCTCCTTCCTTTTCTGATTTTTTTTCTTTCTTCATCCTTTCTCCCATGTTTTCCATGCTTCCTTGAGCTTCTCATACTAATTGAAATCCATCAAACACATCTACACACCAATTTATATGCCATTCCATCAAACAAAATCAAGTGCAAACATAATCTTCTTCATTCATTAAGAAACCAAAGTTCTTGGAACAAAAGGAGTTGGTCTCTAGAAGACGAATCCAAGAACATAAACATTCCAAAATATAAATTTCAAAGAGAATACATATAAAACATTGCCTAACATATTAATGTAAAACCATGGTATGGAAAAGAGAGAGATATATAAAGAGGAAATTCACAAAACCATGTATATTAAACAAATCACCATTATTAGCTGAATATTCACTTGTCTTGGGTCAAGAGGAGATGCAAAGCACTCTAAGATGGTCCTCTTATAGCCCCAAGCTCCAAAATCACAAAACCCCCAAAATAGCTCATGAATAAACCCTAGAAAACAAATCCATTGCAAAACTCAAGGAAAACCTTTGCATGTATGGCAAACACATTCTAAATGGTTTGAAAAACCAAGATTTGGAGAAAGAAATCCATTGCTCACCTTTTTGAAGCTCAAACAAAGGAGAAAGGCTTGAAAGATGGATCTCTCCTAGCTCAAATCTCTTGCAAATGGGTTCTTTGGAAAGCTAAGAGGGAGGAGAAGAAGAGGGGAAGATCACTCCCTCACTTAGCACTCAAGATTAGGGCTCTCAAAGAGGAGAGAGAGAAAGTGCTGGAGAAAACCCTAACTCCCCTTTTGTTGCAGGAAAATGAAGAAGAATGGGGAAAGAGGAGAACCCATGGCTTCTTATAAAGAGTAAATGGGCTGGGCCCCATGGGCCCCAAACTTACGAAGGTCAAAACTAGCATTTGTGGGTCCCGAATGAAAACGACGAAGAAGACAAAAGTGATCAGCGAAATATTTACTTTCCAAAAAGTATATTTTCCCCAAATTCTGAAATTTTCGAAATTCATGGACAGATTTAATGTGAAAAGTCAGCTTTGCCCCTTTTTCTCGAAAAACGCATTTTCTGATCATCAAATCATAATGGTCAAAACATGAAAGTTGTTAAACTTCATAAAATGAGTCAAAATACACCAAATTCTGAATTTTTAGAAATCAAAAGTAATTTCTCATAAAAATACATTTCATATGGACCGGGTCAAACCAAAGTCAACGGTCCTCAAAATCTCCAAGGCTATGGAAAAGTCTAGTCAAACTCAAAAACAAAGTCAAACCAACTTAAATCTTGCTTAGAAGCTAAACCATGATTAAAACAATACTAAACAGAGAAATTGGGGGTCGGGGTCTTACAGGACGTACTTGTTTAGATTGGATTTTATTATTGTTTACTTTGATCAGTTTTTCGGTTACATTGAATTCCATGGGAATGTGGTTGGATGCATGTGTTTGATGGATTTGAATTTGGTTGGACACATATATTTATTTATCAATAAATTGAAACTGTTCGGACACTCAGGGCGGAACAAAGTTGATTGTCTGAATAGTTCGCGACCATCCACTCGAATAAAATGCACAAAAAAAAATTAAAAATTTTGCGTCCCTTTAGCCCCAAAAATCCCAAAAATCCTCTATTTAAGAGATGAATGCAAAGGGAATGGAAGAGGAAGGAGAGATGGAAAGAGGAAGAGAGAGAGGGGAGAGTTAAGGGAGATAATGGAAGGGGGAGAGGATTCTCAAAAATGGAGGGAAAACCAATTTTTCATTAGTAGCATACAGAGAAATTGCATGACCAATGATAGCTTTATTGATGTCCAATTTGGTCATTTCATGAATGGGTAGGTTGGTCTTCAGAATTTTAGATGTAGATTAGAATGTTCTTTAAATATAAAACTTTTGACTCATTTTCAAAAAGGTACATGAAGATTTGGAAATCTCAAAAAATTATAAAAGCTTTGCACAATTCTTTCAATCAAGTTGTCTCTGTAAAATTTTTTGAGAAATGACAAACATGTCCTCTTATGATTGATTTTTGTCTTTTCTTAACCTATTTCCTCTCCAAAATCGGGTTTTTAGATTTTGATGTGTTAGTATATAATTAAACAAGTCACTTCCCTTGGTTGTCAATTCCATAACTAGTCCGTGAAGTTGTCTCTCGAAACTATTCAAGCCAGATCAAGATCAAGTCCAGAAGACCAAGTCATGGAAGGCCTTGCTACATCAGTCATATACTCAATATGTGCCAACCGTCGAGTATATCAATCCTTAGTATAAGCCAAGAAAAAGGTTCTAAGGCCCTTAGTGAATATGGTTAAATACATGCTCCATCTAAGCGACCCAAGAATGCCTTATTATTAAATGCTTCTCAAGAACTTCGATGGACCGAGCTCTTTGTTTTGGTGGACAAAAAGACCTTTTCGGGGTCCCAAGTTGCTTCGGTCTAATTTCCAGAGTGCTCAGTTTTGAGCTCTAATGGCCTCGGGAGACCGAATACAGTTGTGCCGGTCGACCGCATGCCCCATTTGGTGAACCAATGCCTTTCTTCGGTCGACTTTTCGTAAAGCTTATTTTTTAAACTCGAAGGATCTAGGAGGACCAACTTGTTCCTCAATCGAATAAAGCGGATATATATCTTAATCAAACTAGTCATTATGTGTGAGTTGCATTACCTATTTTAGCACCTCAGGTGATCGAAGGTTTTATCTCGGTCGATCGAAGCTCAAAACCTATTTATAGACAAATTTGGATCTAGATCTGCACACCCTACACACGAGAAAAATAAAGGCTTTTTCGGAGAGATTTATTACAGTGTAGTAAAGCTCATTGCTCAAGCTTTTATACTTTCTTCCACCCTCTCTAAACTTCATAGGAAAATATTAGTAGATCATTCAAAGCTCATCAGATAGAGGTTCTGTAGAACGGTATCAATCTAGGTTGAGTTCTTCATAGGAATATCTACAAATACCCTAGATCCAACAGTCAGTAAAATCTATGTAGCAGAGAAATATTGGGAGATCATCAAGCACCAAGGATCATCTGCTATGAAGGCCAAAATTTGAGTCTTTATTCTAGATCTCGACATCAATTACGATCTATTTTTTATAATATCTTATAATTCGGGCTAGACCTTCGTGATTTAACCACTATAAAAAAAATAGCATGGTGGAGTAGACCTTCGTGATCAAAATGCCATAGCAAAAATTTTATGGTTGGTGAAGTAGACCTATATGGTCAAATCATCGCATTAAAAAATCTAGGTTGTACAGGTTTTTGAGGTGAGCCTATTGAAAACCTCAAAATAGTGAACACCAAGAGACTGGGTAGGTCATGTTTTTGGGGGCGGACAAAGGGAACTACTATAAAGTTGTTGTGTTCATCCCTTTATCACTTTTATGTTCGGTATCTATGCTTTGAGATATGTAGCAAAATGAATGTTTAGATTGAATGTCAACAATTGTACAGTTAAATAGTTAGAATTTAATTTATATTCATTATTGTTGGTTTAAACATTGGATTTGCCCTTTTGTTTGATTGCTTCCGCAATGTATTTCATCTAGATTAATTGTTAGTCGTGTGTTTGCAATCTTAATAATTCTAAAATTGGCATAATTGGTTAAGAAGTCATATTCATCCCGTAGGACTTGGACATACGTAGTTGAGTGCCCATTTCATCATGATCATAAATATTTAATGAATCTAGTCTTTTAGTAATTTGGAACTCTCTCTTTTTAACAATCCATGAATAAAGGTAGTTGAAGTGGGCCTCATTAGGGCATTTGGGTTGGACTTGATAATTTTTTCTCTTAAATGATTTATTAAAGAAAAAAATTGAAGAATGCCATAAGGGTATTTTTTGTCATTACCCAAAAAAGATTATGGGGAGGACTTGATCTGATCGAAAGAATTGTGGAAGGCTTTTATACTTTTTTGAAATACTCAAATCTTCATATACTTTTTTTAATAAAGAGCTAAAAGTTTTAAACCTTTTTGAAAATTCTGATTCTAACTATTAGGTGCTTAGCTCCAACTAGAACTTTCATTTATACTCATTGTCCTCTAGAGTGCACCGTGGAGACAAGAGTAGTTGTTCAAGTCATGGGCCCCACCTTTTAAACTGTTAGATCATCCAAACAGTTCACGTTATCTTGATCTCTAGCTAGCCTCACCTTCAAAAAATGATGACTAGGGTGATATCTAGGACTGACGAATGAACCCCATATCAAGAAATGAGCTGAAATGAAAGAAAGAAAAAGAAAAGAAAAGCCCCACCTCTTTCAAACTCTTTTCTTTTCAATCTTAGGTCCTTATCTCTCAGATCTCTCATCATAGATCCTCTACATTTTTTTTAGGATTTCAAAGAGGCAAGAAGGAAAAAAGAAAAATGGAAAAAATGATTTTCAAAGAGATCTTTGATCTCAATTTAAGCTTTGTTGATTCCCTCCCTTGCCAACTCCTCATCTTGATCCATTGCTTTAAGTAAATCTCATTGCTCAGCCTCTTTTCTGATCTCTCTTTCACTAGTTTTCTTCTTTTTCAGCCCCTTTACACTAATCTATGGGGTTTTAATGCATGCTGTTAGATCTTCTTTTCGTTGTTAAGTACCCCCACGGGCTTCTATGCCTCTTATAACTTGCGAATATCTTTATAAGAAGAGATTTTTTACAAAAAGGCCCTGTATTTTCAGATAATCTGAAAAGGCCCCTGCATTCTTTATTTTACTAAATTGGCAGTAAAATAAAAAACCGTTAGTTTCTATGGAGAAATGAAAAAAAATTCCTCTTAGAGGGAAAAACTTCCCTCTAACAACTCTATTCCCTCTCTCGTCTCTCTCTTTGCCGATCGGGCCCCGCCCAACGGTTCTGCTCCCTATTGACACCCTAAAAAAGGCAGGCCTCCTCCTCTCTCCCTTTCCTGCATTCCTCTCCTTAGATGCTGATGATCAGGGGCGGATCCAGGAATTCAATAAGGGGGGGCTGCACTACGTATATAAAAAAATTATTTTTCACGATTTTTAAAATTTGGAATGCATAACCCAGTGCCACCAGCAATTCATACGACAATGTCACATTACATTAGGATATATATGTACACCAACATGTTACGTATATGTCATTATATTCTAGCTTTAAAATTTCAACTTAGTCGTGCTTTTCGTAATTCTGTGAACTTTGAACACATATTTTTGTCAGTAGTACTACATGGACAAATTTTTTGGTCAGAATCTTGGACAAACCCTATGATATCCTCTTGAATATGATATCATAGGGTTTGTCCAAGTAGACTTTTTGTTATTTTGTAAACTACGATATGGAATCCATTTACGATATGTAGTAAGCATTTTCTGATATGACTCGTTGAACACTAGCTAGATTTATACTGAATGTGACTTAGTTAGAGGGTGAAATATATCAAAGGTTGTAGGTTAGGTTGTGATTTAGCAACTATGAGTACATGATCGATTACTTTACTGTTCATCAAACAGACAAAGTACCACTTGGTAAGTTGTAATACTATAATTATTTTTATTTTTTATTTTTGGCTAAGCAGCCGACCCAAGCAGCCCCCTATATCCGCCCATGGTGATGATGGTAGTGGGCATGCATTAACATGTTCATCAAAGAATAGAAAAGGTTAAAATAGATTTCTCACATGAGGGCCACAAACAAATCAAGCATTTGGCAATTGCTCTCTAAATTGTATCTTTCAATCCTACTATTGTATATTTTAAGTTATTTTAGTCCAATTATTATTGAGGCATATATTTGAAGAAAACCCATTATATGAAATCCTATTGCTACATGTCAAGTTACTTTTTCCATTGGTGAGATTATAAAGATACAAATTGGTGTGATGTGTTACTAATGGATAGTGGTGATATGCTATTGGGAAGACCGTGGATGTACAACAAGAATTGAACTCGTGGCATGCGTGACAATTCATACATATTTGTTCACGGTGGAAAGCAAGTTACACTCTATCCTAAAGAAGCCAAAACCGGTGAAGAAAGGATCAAGATCCATTTTCACGAAGGAAGCTCTTCAAGTACACCATATCTACAAAGGCAATGTGAAGAACACTCGAGTTTGAGGTCGAACAATTTTAAAAAAAAGAAAACTTGGGGTGAATGATGCAAACTGGATGAGCCCATATGTGGGATCACCCAAAATAGTTTAGAAATTATTTTTCCCCTAATTACTTGTTATTAGATTTCTAATTTTATTTAAGAGTGTGATTAAGATAGTTCCTAATTTTGTTCGTTTTCACAGTTTGATTAGGTTTCTTAGCCCCTAAGGTTTCTTTTCTTATTTATATGCATTGTAAGAGACTTAGGTCTTAGACTTTTGATGACCAATAGCATTTGAGTGGTTTTATCCCTCGGAGGTGCATTCTCGTATTGAAGTCTCTGCGGAGACGTGTGAAAGTGTTTGTGGACATGTGCTTCAGCACTTCCAGCAAGCCCTAATCCTATGGCCTGCATCAACCATCATCAATAATTAGAAATTATTCCTAGTAACAATTACTGGTCCCCCAATAATTATAGATATGCATATATGAGGAATCCAACATTCAAATCAAATATTAATTTTATAACTCAAAAAATACTATAAATTTGCATATAATATCCATAGTTATCAGAATCCTATGATTCGTATCCCAAATCTTAAGGAAAACGATTCGTATCTATGCAATGAATCCCATTTACAAATGAATCTTACGATTCCGGTGTGAATCCTATGATTCGATACTCGTTTCATCGAATCTCACGATTTAAGCGATAATGGCTACAACCAATAAGTTAATATTAATAATCTTTTACCTTTTTCTTTCTTTATCCTCTCTTTCTTTTTATCGCTAGTATTTAAAAAAAAATTTAGCAGTTAATGAAACCTCATAAGAACTTATTGCGGCTTTGATGAGGTTTTTAAGATGAATAAAGAACATGCGTTTAGCTAAAGCATTCGACTGTACCTGTACGTATGGTGTTTTTCTATATCTTCTTCTTTTTTTAATCTATTTTGTTTTTCTTTCTTCATGAACACTTTATAAACTTTAAGTGATATCCTACTATGTAAGATTGGTGGTTTGGATTTTATTTTATTTTTAGATTTTGATTTTTGATAATAAAAAAATTATATTGATATTTTAAACTTATTTAACTATTTGCACATCATTCATTTCCTATATATATTAATATACCTCATGATGCTCTTGATATGATTGTATGATAGAATTACTCGTTATTATATTTATACTACTATAAATGGGAAAATGGATGGTTGTGAATAATTACTTTTTTATTTTTCTTTTAATTTTTAATTATTTTTTCATTTTATTAGAAAAAAAATCCTACGATTCGCTATTTGATTTGATTCATGGGTATGAACGATTTGCGATATGATTTCGATTTTGAAAACTATGATAATATCCAAGGTAAGTAATTAATCCAAGAAAATCGAGTATATTAAATATAATCAATAGTAGTTAATACTCAACCTCTATAATAGGGTCTGGGGTATTCAAGGATCAAAATAGCGGTTGCGATGAGTGTACTGGCCCATGGCCAAAACACTATGTAGAGGTTGCGGCGATACTTAATGGTGTAGTGTTGTGAATTTATTAAGTGGTAAAAAAATTTGAATCTCGTGTGGCGATCAATCTTGTATTTTTTTTTTGGTGATTTGGAACCATATAAGGGTAGAGACAACTTTAGGAACAGCTATAAAGGAGAAGAAAATAGGAAAAATAATATTTTAAATTAAAAATGCTTGGCTCTACTAGGTTTTAGACTGTAGCACCGCTATTTTTAAAATAGCGTAGTGGCATCAACCTCTCCTAGGGGCCGTTATTTATAACCATGGGAGTATTACATTAATGAAGAGGATCATTTCACTTATAAGCCTGAAAATAATGAATAAAAATGAAGGCTGTTATAACGCAGCTATTAATTGATAATAGTACTCATGATCAAAGGTTGGATTATCTGATGATGGTGAGAAAAAGCAATAGGAGTTTTTGGAGGTAAAAATATTGTAAAGTGTTATTTGGATGAGCATTGAGAGAAAAGTGGGTAGGTGGTTAAATCTACTAGGAAAAGGCTAGTGTATGTTACAAAATCATCGTTTTATTTTTTTTAATGCTAATTTTTTTATTAATTATGATCAAACTCAACCATTCAAAAAAAAGGACCAAATTGTAGAAAATAAAGAGAAGGGAGCTTTTGTAGTTGTGTAATGTGAGCTTAAGTGTTTTTTCAGCCTTGGGGGCTAAATAGCTGGATATTCGTGCATGCCCATTGTATTCGTGTCGGTCCAATTTGACGCTTGTATCAATACTTGATATTGGACCAATACTTTGAAGGTACTAGTTTAGCATATCCTACTTACTAAGTCCATTGTTTTATAGAGTTTGTTTAGTTTTCCTACTTTTCTACATAAAAAAAGATGTAACAAATGGTTGTAAAAAATGATATTTTCATTATTTTAGAAATGTTTTAAAGAAAAAAATAGGAGAACCGTGTCTGTAACAATGTCCTAATCTCTAAGATTTCCAAAATTACAGTGTTGTATCCTCGAACCCCGTATCCAATATCTAGGCATCATAACTTGGAAGTGGGTTAGAATCTGGGGTTTGTTTTCAGTCGCAGTAGTTTGTATTGTTCTCTTTGGGTTGAATTTCCCTATACAAGCGCTTACTGAGGATCTGCAATTGGAGCTGTTGCTCCTGTAATTTTAACCATTTATGCCCTACCTTGTAGGAGAGGTTGGGAGTGCATAGCACAGCATGTAACCCATCATGATAACATAGCCATGCCCCACTTTTATATGGATAATGGTTGGAGTCTACCCAAAATCGACAACGGTGGAACACCAGTGGACGGTGATTCATGTAAGTTGTATTTTTCTGGATTCAACAGAAGTGTTACATGAGCGACTATAGCCATACACCTTATTTCTTTGGCACACGAAATTCTCAGTGGTCATAGGTGATGCATATAATGGATCACCTTGCACCCAAATGTAGCAGTCGGGGATTTATCCCGCCTTGTTCAAATAGAATTTGTTAAAATTAAAAAAAAAAGAATATACCAAAATGAAAGAAAAACTATAAAGCCGGGAAAAGGTACTTCATAAAAAAATATTAATCAAATGTGTAAGTCCATGTATCAAAAGTAAACAAATTGTAGATAATGGATTTAAATCAATTAGTAATGAAATTTATTTAAAGAAACAAAAATTATATAAAAAAAAAGGAGACAGCCAAAATATAAGACTTCCTGCAGATGCTTTAATCTATGCTTTTGAACAATATTAGATTGCATTTGTCCCCAACCCTAGCCCAGCTGATTAGGGACATGGGTTGAAGCAAGAGTGTGGAAAGCTAATGATGTAGGCCCTAGTGTTAGCGCTTGCATCGAAGTGCCGAAGAACAATCAACACGCCGAAGTGCGTATCCGAAGACACTTCAAAAGTCTCTGCAAAGACGATAAACGAGGACGCACCTCAATGGGAAAACTCAACTTTAATTAATCAACTCTCTAGGAATTAAATCTCTTACAAAGCATATAAATAAGAAAAGTAAAACTTGGTTGCTAAGAAAACCTAATAACCTAATTTAGGAAATAAAATAATAATCCTAATGAAATTGGAAACCTAAATATAATTACAGTTCTTTAAATAAAATTAGAAAGTAATAACTATAATTACAGAATTAGAAAATCTTAAATCTACTTGGGCCCTACACATGTGGCCTGAGGTCCATCTGCATCAGCTAACCTAGATGATTATTGTGAGATCAGAAAAGATTAACAATCACAATTAAAGTAAAAAAATAAAATTCAGATTGCACCACTTATGTGGAATTTCAGTTACGGGAACTAGTGATGAATATAGGGCTTGTCACCAATCCCACAAAGTGTACCTCTCAAATCTGAATTGAGAGTGTCAATGGAAGAATATCTCTTCCACTATCTTAGGGATCTGGTGATCAACCAACAACAAGCAGATTTTGTTTGCACAAAAAAAAAAAAAAAAGCAGATTTTGCTGGTCCTCTTAAAGATTTAATAAAAGGCAAGGTTCAAAGGGTTTTCAACCAAAATTGAGATGTGTGGAATTGGGAAACTGAAATTCAGATTTGTATCGAATAATTCCCGCAGTTAATATGTCCAAATAGGCAGTAAACAGACTCAAAGTATGAAAAATAGGCAAAGGACTCAAAAAAAGAATGCTAAATGAGCCCAAAACCCTATGTAGGGTTCGGCTAGGTTGGAAATGGCCTGGACTGGGTTCGGCTAGAATGTTTTGGAGTGGAATGGGTCTTGGCCAGGTTGGTTTGGGAAGGAACGGGGTTCGGTTAAAGGGAATGAGGGTTGGGAAGGGTTGTGTTAGCTTAAATCGATGGCTGAAAGGAATTAGAACGGGATGTAGGGCTCAGATGGTATGGATGAGGCATTGATGGTGTTCGATCTGAAAGAAACTGCGATTCAGATCTGAACATCACTAGCGGAAGACATTCATGGCTAATTTGTAACATGACAGATTTTAAAAAATCTGATTTGGGCAGCATAAATCAGCCATAGTGATCGCAAAAGAACTCCATGAATTCATGACCAACAAGTGTATAATTTAAGGAGAAACAAGAAGACTATTACCTTGAAGATTTGTAGACTTCAAATCTCTGAAATAATAGATCCAAAGGGCTGAACTCAGACTTGCAATTACCAAACAAATTGCTGGAATTTTCTGCAGTAGTATTGCCTTTGATCTTCTTCTCTATCTCACTTCCAAATCTGATTGGCTAAGATGGTGGGATCTTAATCTAGGTTTCTAGATGAGATTTGAGAATCTTTTTCTATGAAAAAATCTCAGACCTTGAGCTCTCCTCAATGAAGAAGAGAAAGGGACTGGACGTGTGGGATCTTGCACTCTTTTGTTGTGGACGTCCAAGGGGAGAAACAACCTTTCTTTTATAGAAACTTTGGAATCCTTTCCTTAAAAACTATCTCTTCTAATTCTCTTAGATGTCCTAAAAGGAAAGTATAATCTAAAGATTTATTTCCTTTTAGAAACACTCTAATTAGAAAAGGAAACTAAGGAACTTCCCATAAACTTTAGCAATTAGTAATCCCAGTTGCACAACACTTACTAATTTAAGTTTCTAATCCAAAAAGGAGACTTTCTTATAGGAAAAATAATCCAAAGAGGAGTCCAACCTTCCAAGTAGAGAGACCTACTCAAAATTGGAAACCTTACCCATGGAAATCCCATTATGGACGTCCCACATACTAATGCACACCATGGCCCACTAATAATTTATCTAGAATTAAATTCATGTATGCCATCAAAGGCCTATTTGAATTTAAACTCAAAATTATTTTTCCACTAAAATAATTCATCCAAATGTTATCTAAACATTTTAGGAAACCATGCTAGTCTTGGAAAGTGACTAGAGAAGGGACCAAAAGACATATTTGCCATTGGCTCCTAAAATGACCAAAATGTCCATGCTAAACCCATAGCAACATAAAGACCATTTTAACCTTAACTCATTCCACTAAAGAGTTATGGTTGAACTCCAGGGACAAATATATAATATAATAAGCTCGTCATAAAATGACAGTTGTCTTCGACCTACTAAGTGTAATGACCTGAATGCCCCTCTATGTAACATTCATAATCGAGTCAGGTTATCACATGTACTATCAACCTTCTCAATTACATCTAAACCTTAGAACTTCATATCCTTAACATAATCATCATCCGGATATCATTCTCTTGGTCGAGGGAGCGACCCACAAGTTCAATATCCATATGGAACATCCTTATACTAAGATCTTAGATTTTGATGATTAATCGGATAATTCTAAGGGGACGATCATTCCATCATTAGATGGCAAAGATTCTTTATTGCATCTGCACGTCCCAACTGATCAAGTCCGAGTACCCAAAACACAGAGCTGTTGACCCATGAAAAGAATCTCACCCATAGTGAATTAAAGCACAAGAACTTGACTTCGTCAGTTCTACCACAAATGCTCAAGATTAAGAGCACTGGTCACTCAGTAGCATGAGGTGACTTGATCTCTCTCAGTGATAGTACTATTTTAGAGATCACACCTATCATGGTCCTGTTCAATGCATTGCATATGCACTAATGAGATAAATCTGGGAAAGTCCTCCCATGACTTAGGTAAATCACCCTGAATACAGGAGAGTCTCTCACTATAACTTATACCAAGATGAAGTGCCCAGCTCCATCTCTCAATTATGAACAAATATGTTGTTTCCAGTGTCCATGAATTAGACCTATCTGTGTGTAGAGACTACACACCTAATTCATTTACTAGAAACAATGGGCCTTACACAACATACATATATACATGTTTAAGCAGAAAAGAGTCATTCCATTAAATAACCTGTAAATATCCAGTAAAAAAAGATGAGAGTGCAGCTAGTGGGCTTTAGGGCATACACCAATCCCAACAAACTCTCACTTGCACTAAATATCACTACTTCCTAACCTAACACCCATAGACTCAACATGAGAAGAAAAGACTTTCTCAGTAAGAGTCGTTGTGAATGGGTCAACTAAGTTATTTGCTGAAGCAATATGCTCCACCACTATTTCTCCATCCTGAATGAATTCCCAGATCAAGTGGTATTTTCTCTGAATGTGCTTGCCTTTCTTGTGATTCCTGGGCTCTTTGCACTGTGCTACAGCACCAGTGTTATCGTAGTACATGACAATCGATTTTTGCACTGCAGGAACAACTCCCAATTCCAATAGGAATTTTCTGAGCCATACTGCTTCCTTCGTAGCTTCCGATGCCACCACATACTCTGCTTCCATGGTAGAATCAGCAGTACAGGATTGCTTGACACTTCTCCATGATATAGCCCCTCCTGATAGAGTAAAGACGTACCCTGAAGTAGACTTTCTGGCATCACTATCAGATTGGAAATCGGAGTCTGTATACGTTAATGGCGTTAGATCATCTGCTCGAAAGGTTAGCATATAATCTTTCGTTCTCCAAAGATACTTGAATAAATGCTTAACAGCTGTCCAATGCATAGGTCCAGGGTTTGACTGATATCTACTGACCATGCCAACGGCAAAGCAAATATCTGGTCTAGTACATAACATAGCATACATGAGACTTCCAACAGCGGATGCATATGGAACTCTCCTCATGTTCTCTATCTCTCCAGATGTCTTTGGACATTGATCTCAAGACAGTGGTACTCCATGTCTAGAAGGTAGTAGGCCCTTCTTGGAGTCATGCATGTTAAACTTGACCAATATCTTCTCAATATATGAAGATTGGGATAAGGCTAACATCTTATTCTTGCGATCTTGCAAAATCTTAATCCTTAAGATATAGCTGGCCTCACCCAAATCCTTCATCTGAAATTGAGAGGATAACCAAACCTTTGTGGATGACAATATACTTACATCATTTCCAATGAGCAATATGTCATCTACATATAGAACCAAAAATGCAACTGCTTTTCCACTTCCTTTCTTATACACACATGGTTCATCAATGTTTTGATCAAAACCAAAAGATTAGACTGCCTGATTAAACTTGATGTTCCATGCTCTAGATGCTTGCTTAGGTCCATAAATGGACTTCTTAAGTTTACAAACCGTGTTATCTTGGCCACTAGCAATGAAACCCTCTGGTTGCATCATATAGATGCATTCGTCAAGACTTCCATTAAGAAAAGCTGTCTTGACATCCATCTGCCATATCTCGTAGTCATAATGACATGCGATGGCTAAGAGAATCCTTATAGACTTAAGCATAGCCACTGGTGAAAAGGTTTCCTCATAATCGATACCCTCTTTCTGAGTATATCCTTTCGCCACCAGTCTTGCTTTGAAGGTTTCCACCTTCCCATCCACTCCTCTCTTCCTCTTGTGGATCCACTTGCACCCTATGGGTTTAATCCCTTCAGGTGCATCTATAAGTTCCCAGACTTGATTGGAATACAAAGAATCCATTTTAGATTTCATTGCTTGCTGCCACATGTCAGCATCTATATCCGTTACTGCTTCATCATAAATTAGTAGGATCCTCAACCAGATCTTTAGAGTCTGTCTTAAAAGACACTCCTAGATATCTTTCTGGCTGTCTAGAAATTCTCCCGCTACGACGAGGCTCCGGAGTGTTGAAAGGAATATCTTGTTCATCTACTGTCTCAGGATCTGGTACAGATGTTATAGGAGATCCCGGAAGAATCTCTTTAAGGGTTTCTTTACAACTAAGCTCTTGGTGCATCATACAATCATCCTTTAAGTACCTAGCATGAGTGCTGATAAGCACTTTTTGCTCCTTTGGATGATAAAAGATGCCACCTCTCGTTCCCTTAGGATACCCAATGAAGTATCACATTTCCGATCTGGATTCCAGCTTGGTAGCTTTATCATTCAGTACATAGGCCGGACAACCCCAAATGTGGATATGTCTTAAACTAAGTTTTTGACCTGTCCACATTTCTTGCGGTGTCCTAGGTACTGATTTAGAAGGTACCAGATTTAAAATTGTTAGTTTTATGGACTCAATCCAGTAGATGATATAATAAATTGATTAAATTCTTTATTTATTCATATATTCATGCTTTCCTTTCATGAGATGAATGGTGATTTATTATATACTTGCACATAACCAATACGAATGACATGATGGTTCATGAGATGAACCGGGGTCCACAAGTATATTAGATGTAACACGTGTATGGATGAGATCCACATACAGGAGACATGTGTGACAAATCTTTAAATATCTTCACAACCAGTGATGAGACTGGACATCTCATACTGACAAGGTTGCAGCACTTTGATCACTATGAGATAGTGTGATTTGTCTCGATCATCAGAATGCAAGATTCTGGATCATAGTGCTGGTATATTGGATGTATTGAAGGACCATGAGAAGCACCTTATAAACACTGTCTTTACTTTAAGGTCTGCCCTCATAATTCCATAGCAATAGGCTCTCAATCCTGAGACATTAATGAACTCAAGTTTCTATCTATTCATTTACTTTGAGTCACCAATGAGTGAGGCCAACTGTAGGTCAACACCTCGGTGATTTGGGTACGTGGTAGTAGAGCTGTGGGAACATTCAATGGTCAAGATGGAATCTATCTCTAATATCCCCTTGTGCCAATTAATGGATTTATCATTGGTAAGTGCGCACCCATTTCGATTAAGAGTTAATTGGAAAGGTACCATTGATCATTATAATTAATTGGGGCTCAAGGATAATAAGATATGGATCTAGTTTGGAAGACAGGTCCAATTGATCCATGGATATTGATAGAGGGGTCTACTTGTGGCAATGTGAAAGTTTAGGGTCTTCTATGTAATATTCCTAAGACTGGAGTTCAATTGCATTTATATAGTGGAGTTATTTGCAATTAACTGTGGGCCCGGATTACACATGAGATGTGGGGTCGCGTGTCCCAGTGGGAGCCAGCTTTCTAAGGAATCCCTAGTGGTCCCCACGCTAGCCCAACTATTAGAAAGTATCTAATTCTAGTTGAACTCTAAAAGGAAAGTTACTATTTCTATTTGAAGTGAGACTTCTAATAGTGGTAATAGTAGACGTACTAATTTTAGTAGAAGTGAGACTTCTATTGGAAAGGAATTAGAAAGATACTAATCATATTTGAAGTGAGACTTCTAATTATGATATGGTAAGTTACTAATTAATGGAAGTAAGTCTTCTATTGTAATTAGTAAAGAGGAGGCAACTTGCAAAAGCTATAAATAAGAGGAGAAGAGGCCTTGGACGTCCATGCAATCTCCATACATTCGGATTCACGCCCAAGCCTCCCTAGTGCAAGTGTTGCACAAGTTCTTTCTCCTCTCCCTCTTCTAGTTCTCTTTCTAGTTCCTCCCTAGAGTTCCTAGTAGTTTTCTTTTGGAGATCCCACCATCTTCTTGAGAAAAAGGAGAAACTAATACGGGTCATAGCGTGGAAGATCAAGAGGTCTTGGAGATCCCTATTTGATTAGTGAAAGCGTTTCATCATCAAAAAAAGACGCAACTTCTCCATTAGAGCACAACCGAGCTCCAAAGGTATAATCCACTTCCTTGCATGTTGTAGATTATTATGGATGCTTGTTAGTTGTTGTTTCTATCTTCTAGATAGATTGTCTTACTGATCATGATGGCTGAGATTGAGGATATAGATCTTAGATTGGGTTTTATAGCCTTATGGATAGTTGATCCCTGCATCAAGTGGGTCAAAAGTTTTTGAAACCTATTCTAGAGGCCCACCCTATTTCCAACAAAAATGTATGCTGCTTCTAGGGCATATCCCCAAAAAGATATAGGTAGGGTTGCATGACTCATCATGGACCTCACCATATCAAGAAGGGTACGGTTTCTTCTCTCCGCTACACCATTTTGCTGGGGTGTACCCGGTGCAGACAACTGAGACACAATCCCATGTTGTGTGAGGTACTCTTTGAACTCACCCAGGAGGTACTCGCCACCTCGATCAGATCGAATGGCTTTGATATGTTTCCCTAGTTGTAGCTCCGCCTCAGCCTTGAATTGCTTAAACTTATCAAACGCCTCAGACTTGCGTCGCATTAAGTATACATATCCATACCTAGAGTAATCATCGGTGAAGGTGATATAATACTCATACCCTCCTCGAGCCGGTTTGTTCATAGGACCACACACATCAGTGTGAATCAATTCTAACAACTCCTTTGACCTTAGTCCCTTTCCAGAGAATGACTGTTTGGTCATCTTTCCCTTGAGACAAGATTCGCACTAAGGAAAAGGTTCGAAATCTAATGAGCTCAAAGGCCCATCTTCTACCAACCTCTGAATCCGTTTTAGGTTAATGTGACCCAAATGTAAGTGCCAAAGATATGTGTCATTGATTGAAGATACCTTCCTTTTAAGGGAAGTTGAGTTTTCTTGTTGTACATTATGCAGTGTGGGAGCAATAGGATATATATAAAATAAGTTGTCATGTATTCTACCAGAACATATAATATTTCCATCTCTACTGATATCAATACCAAAATGGAAAGAAACTGAATAATTAAATTCAATTAGTCTGGAAACTGAAATTAAATTCTTCCTCATGTCCGGAACATAGAAAACATTATTTAAAACTAATATCCTATTACATGGAAAATGTAAGGTAACAACTCCTACTGCAACTGCCCAAACTTTAGCTCCAGTTCCGACTCTAAAGGCAAACTCTCCTTTCTCAATCCTCTGCATTATCTGAAACCCCTGCAATGAATTGCAGATATGATTAGTGGCTCCTGAGTCTACTATCCATGAGTCAGTAGAATCAACCACTAGACAAGTTTCAATGTAGTATGAAAAAGATGTACCTTTCTTAACTGAGGCCAGAAACTTGGGACAATCTTTCTTCCAATGACCTTTGAGGCCACACTTGAAGCATTTTCCTTTGGGCTTTCCATCTGTACCCTTGTCATTCTTATTACCAGTATTGTCCTTTTTCTGCCCTTTTCCCTTATTATGCTTCTTCTTAAACTTCTTCCCTTTCGGGTTTAGTTTAGAGGAAGACTGGAAAAAATGAGCTTGGGCTTTGGGCTTCATGATGGCCTCTGCCGCCTGGAGTTCTTTCATTAACTCAGGTAGAGTCATGTCCATCTTGCTCATATTGAAATTGATCTTGAACTGATTGAAAGAGTCCGGCAGAGTTTCGAGAATCATGTCAGTTTGACTCTCTGCATCAATCTCAGCCCCTAGGATCTCAGCTACATTGAAACAATCCATCAGCTTGAGCATATGCTCTCTGACAGGTGTTCCCTCAGCCATCCTAGTATCCATGATAGTCCTCATAGCAGCTTGCCTAGCTGGCCTGCTTTTGTCTGCGAACATCTCAGACAAGGACATCATGATTTCATAGGTTGTGTCCATTTGCTCGTGCTGTGTTTACAACACGTTGGACATGGAAGCGAGCATGTAGCATTTAGCCATGCTATTCGCTTTCTTCCATTTCCTTTCAGCCTCTAACTGGTCATCAGTAGAATTAGCATCAATATCAGGACAGGTTTCCAACAAGACATACTTGTACTCCTCAGTAGTGAGTACTATGTCAAGATTTCTTTTCCAATCTACGTAGTTAGGGCCAGTCAGTTTGTTCTCACGAAAAATGCACATCAGTGGACTAAAAGAATCTATACTCATCTCTCTCTGGATATGAAACGGTTTATAATTAGACATGCAGTATATTGTAATATGCATATGGTGCTTGTTATAAAAGGAAAAACAAAGCACAAAACTTTTTACATTATTCAACCCCAATCATAATGTATCAGTGTTTCAACCTCCTCATAGACCCTCCATCGAAAGGATGGCCGAGCCTACAGTCACGTTGAATTAAGGCATACTTATTTGGATTATCACTATCTGGATACACATATCCAGTGGTAGTCCAATCACTGATTGGTTTGGCCTCATATGACAAATAACCCTTAACTCCTAAGGAGAGGTCATTACCATCTTATGTCAAGTGTATAACCATCTCTTATGAAATTTCTCAGAATGTCTATGATTAAGTCCTCCGAAGGGAAGAGACTTTTATCCATTCTAGAAGTGACCTTTAGTAAAGAGCTCCACCGAAGGGATGGCCGCTCCCACCAACACTTCATTGACATTCTATAGAAGTGGTCTTTAGTAAAGAACTCCAACGAAGGGATGGCCGCTCTTACTAACACCTCATTACGAATATTCACATTAGTTCACCCATTAACCCATCAAAGTGGTCTTTAGTAAAAAAGTCCACCGAAGGGGTGGCCGCTCCTACTAACACCTTAATGAGATAACATGAACCGAAATTGGAAGGCCGTGGGGTCTTTCCAAAAACCCCTCTCCCACTTGATTATTTATCACTAGGGTTTATACTTTTTGACCTTTACATTGTTTACTCAAAAGCTTTTTTAAATCTAGCAAACTTGGTTAATTAAATTTTATTACTCAATGACTTAAGTCATCTTAAAAATAAATAACCTTTGCTTTAAAACATTTGAGCAAATCCCTTTAAAGAATCAAATACCTAACTTGGGTTATGGAAACCCATAGGTAACATCTAATTAGATTCTAGTTTAGCCTCTTTTGGAAACCAAGGGTACCAAGATAAACTAAACCCTATCCAATTTTAAACCTTAGACAAAATAGAAGGTGCTGGTCTAAGTTTTGTTTAAAACCAATTTGCCAAACTAAAAACAATCTAATATAAAAAGATGCCAATTTTAGAACCTAATGGTGGCCATGTTTCTAGGTGACAATTATAGTAATTATATAAAGCATTCATCCATGCATTCCATCTATAAGAGCAAATAAAAGTATGCAATCCTTGATGGCTCCCTACTCTTCGGACTTCTAATCCTTATTGAACTAGGACATCAAGAATAGATCTCATCTTTCACCAAGAAGTCTTGTCTCCTCCACCAGTAAGGAATCCGGTTACATGCAACCTTTCTTGCTTGAAACTTTCTTCTTCTTGCTTGTTCCAATAAATTAAATTTATACAAGCAAACCCATAATAAACAAAACCCCAAATTACATTGGAGATACCTATGCTTTTTAAGAAAGCTTACATCAAGACTAGTTGGAATAAAAGTAAAGAAAGAATTACAACTTCCTATGATTGCTAAACGCGCAATCGTACACTTTCCAGCTAAAAAACATCCAAATCCACATAACAATCATGTGAACCATCAAGGATGCAATATACGGCTGCAAACAAAGAGGTTAGTGCATGCAAAAACACTATGAGCATCATTAAACAAATCTGGAAAATAAATTTCAGCAATGTTAATGAAACTTGCACACAACATGCATCACAACATAACTTTAGTAGGGTTCCACCATGCCCATAATCAATCTAGGATTAATTATACACAAATGGGATCGTGATTTCACATGGAGTGGCTCTGATACCACTGAAAGAAACTGCGATTCAGATCTGAACATCACTAGTGGAAGACATTCATGGCTAATTTGTAACATGACAGATTTTAAAAAGTCTGATTTGGGCAGCATAAATCAGCCAGAGTGATCGCAAAAGAACTCCATGAATTCATGACCAACAAGTGTATAATTTAAGGAGAAACAAGAAGACTATTACCTTGAAGATTAGTATACTTCAAATCTCTGAAATAATAGATCCAAAGGGCTGAACTCAGGCTTGCAATTACCGAACAAATTGCTGGAATTTTCTGCAGTAGTATTGCCTTTGATCTTCTTCTCTATCTCACTTCCAAATCTGATTGGCTAAGATGGTGGGATCTTAATCTAGGTTTCTAGATGGGATTTGAGAATCTTTTTCTATGGAAAAATCTCAGACCTTGAGCTCTCCTCAATGAAGAAGAGAAAGGGGCTGGACGTGTGTGATCTTGCACTCTTTTGTTGTGGACGTCCAAGGGGGGAAACAACCTTTCTTTTATAGAAACTTTGGAGTCCTTTCCTTAAAGACTATCTCTTCTAATTCTCTTAGATGTCCTAAAAGGAAAGTATAATCTAAAGATTTATTTCCTTTTAGAAACACTCTAATTAGAAAAGGAAACTAAGGAACTTCCCATAAACTTTAGCAATTAGTAATCCTAGTTGCACAACACTTACTAATCCAAAAAGGAAACTTTCTTATAGGAAAAATAATCCAAAGAGCAGTCCAACCTTCCAAGTAGAGAGACCTACTCAAAATTGGAAACCTTACCCATGGAAATCCCATTATGGACGTCCCACATACTAATGCACACCATGGCCCACTAATAATTTATCTAGAATTAAATTCATGTATGCCATCAAAGGCCTATTTGAATTTAAACTCAAAATTATTTTTCCACTAAAATAATTCATCCAAATGTTATCTAAACATTTTAGGAAACCATGCTAATCTTGGAAAGTGACTAGAGAAGGGACCAAAAGACATATTTGCCATTGGCTCCCAAAATGACCAAAATGTCCATGCTAAACCCATAGCAACATAAAGACCATTTTAACCTTAACTCATTCCACTAAAGAGTTATGGTTGAACTCCAGGGATAAATATATAATATAATAAGCTCATCATAAAATGACAGTTGTCTTCGACCTACTAAGTGTAATGACCTGAATGGCCCTCTATGTAACATCCATAATCGAGTCAAGTTATCACATGTACTATCAACCTTCTCGATTACATCTAAACCTTAGAACTTCATATCCTTAACATAATCATCATCCGGATATCATTCTCTTGGTCGAGGGAGCGACCCACAAGTTCAATATCCATATGGAACATCCATATACTAAGATCTTAGATTTTGATGATCAATAGGATAATTCTAAGGGGACGATCATTCCATCATTAGATGGCATAGATTCTTTATTGCATCTGCACGTCCCAACTGATCAAGTCCGAGTACCCAAAACACATAGCTGTTGACCCATGAAAAGAATCTCACCCATAGTGAATTAAAGCACAAGAACTTGACTTCGTCAGTTCATCCACAAATGCTCAAGATTAAGAGCACTGGTCACTCAGTAGCATGAGGTGACTTGATCTCTCTCAGTGATAGTACTATTTTAGAGATCACACCTACCATGGTCCTGTTCAGTGCATTGCATATGCACTAATGAGATAAATCCGGGAAAATCCTCCCATGACTTAGGTAAGTCACCCTGAATACAGGAGAGTCTCTCACTATAACTTATACCAAGATGAAGTGCCCAGCTCCATCTCTCAATTATGAACAAATATGTTGTTTCCAGTGTCCATGAATTAGACCTATCTATGTGTAGACACTACACACCTAATTCATTTACTAGAAACAATGGGCCTTACACAACCATACATATATACATGTTTAAGCAGAAAAGAGTCATTCCATTAAATAACCTGTAAATATCCAGTAAAAAAAGATGAGAGTGCAGCTAGTGGGCTTTAGGGCATACACCAATCCCAACACGATCAAGTTAAGATGAGGTGGATGATGGTTCAACCACTTGAGATTTGGTGGGGATGAGTTTGGCCAAAGGGATTTTGGCCTTGAGGCTTAGGGTTTGATGATAATGGGTGGTTGACCAATGAAAATAAGGGTTAGGGGCTTGTTTGATGAGGAAGATGGGGATTTGGAGAACAACAACTAATTACCTTAATGAAAGAGAAAGAGAAGGAGAAGCAGGAAGATCACAGGGATTTGCAAGGGCATCACACCAGTCTGTAGAGAAATCCAAAAGCAAAAGATTCTTCTTCATTGATCATTAACCCTTAAAAGAGGCATTATATATCATTATATAAGCAAAACATGACCTTAAAGCTAATCTAATGTAAGCCAAGCCCATGTCAACTGGGGCATCCCATTGACCCATGGATCAACCTGGGCCATTGGGCTCAACTTACAGGCCCAATTATGACCGACAACTATTGTGGATTCCTTTTTATTATTATTATTTTATTTTTCATTATTTGATTAGGATGGTTATCGACAAATTTAGGGATTGCCAAAATATATATATTTCCTCTTTTTTTTGGACTTCTTTAATTTTTAGGGAAGTCTTATTTACTAAACAAGGGAGAGGGTCGAGATCAATCCTACTCTTACGATATAAGCATGGACTAGCCTCATTGTAATTCATGCTTAGTTTTCTTCAATTATGGTATTTTCCATTATTGTGAGCATGCCCTAGTGCCGGAATCCTTCATTGGATTTGACCTTCAGTCGCAGATCTAAGGCCGTGCCATAAGCTCAACCATCCAATTGCTCATACGGTCGAGATTAAAACATCCCAACTTAAATAACTTAAAAGACATAAGCTATGCAAATAACTCCAAAAATTAAATATATAAAAAAGAGAAAATAAAATAAAATTAGGTTGGCCGTATGACTATAGTCACTTGGATGGGCCCGCAGATGACCCCCCTCATGATCTTCTTTCTTGATGGTCCCTCCCATGCAGCACGTCCCAATGTTAGGGTGTTCCTGATTTTTCCATATGGGTTCTTCAACTTGATCAGGTAATAGATCGAATTAGATCCAACCATTATTCTATGTGACTATGTTGGAATTAAGGTCCAATAGTGATCATGAGGATTAGCACGATCTACGACCAGGCAATGGTCATCTAACCATAAAGAAGCCTATGCATGAGTCTTCTTCATCCTCTGGTAGACTTTGAATGGAGGAGCTTTGATGTCGGCCTCATCATGGTTGAGTGTTTCTGTGAGTGAGTTCAAGTCTCCCTTTAACCACCAATGATGATGATGATGAAATAAACACTTGACTATATTTTTTTCGTGCACAAATGCAGACCCATTATTGGGTGGGAGGAACAATAGAATTCTTGTTGCAATATTGGGTTTTAGTTGTATGGCATATATTCAAAATCCTTTAATTTTTTTAGTTGAACGCTGTTGGAAAACTGTTCAGCATTCCCTTAGTTTTTTTTGCTAGACAAACCATATCACAAACAACCATATACAATATTTACTTTTAGTACAAACGTTGAGAAGAAGGGGTTGCTCAATTGTCAGCAACCCCATTACTCAGGGATCAATATGTGGGTATGCCACTCTTCCCACGTGTGTGGGCTTCCTCTTCCCACTTGTGTGGGCTCTCTTAGGTCCCAACTCCCTTGGCTGAACCCAAAAGAAAAAAAAAATAGAGAGAGTTAGAAACACTGTTGGAAAACAGTTCTGCATTCTCTTTTACCACTTATTGTTGATACCCCTTTTTTGGCAAACAACCAATACTTCATCATCATCAAAGCCTTGTTCCAACTATGTTAGGGTTAGCTACATGAATTCTGTTTCTCCATTCCAATCTATCTTAAGCATTTCCAAATGCTCAGATAAGTTGTACTTCTTAAATACATCTTGTTACAAAAAAAAAAAAAAAAAAAACTATAGCACAAATTCATGATTGTAATGGTTTTACGGTTTTGTTATGAAGAAGATGGTTGATTAAGCTATACAAGCTATACTTACTACTTTTCTCAAATAGTTCAAACTGTTCATTCTTTAGCTCTGTTGTTTGTTAGCATCATCTTTTCCTTGGATTGGTAAACCACATTGCATGAAATAGTTTGCTGAAAATGACCTATCCCAGTTCCAATCCTTGGTTAAGGCATTATTCCCCATGTCTTTCTAGGTACAATCAAGGGTGGGTTTACCACAGGGAGCATTGATTGTGGTACGTGAGGGTTGCTAACATAGAGCCTCTTGTCAAAACAAATGCATAAGAGAGGGGATCTTACCTCTATTTTGATCCCTACACATGGGAAACCATTCGCAAGGTTTGCATTAAATGCCATTCTTTCCAAGTTCTTATAGAAGTTGCTCAGACTGATGATTGCCATCTCTTACATTCTTTCTGAATTTTTTTTAATGCTCAAAAGGTCTAAAACCATTGATTGCAGGATAATTTCATTCTCTATTATGATTCGTTGGAGAACCGACCAACACTCCCTCAACATTAGCAGTGTTTATGGAGAGTCGGCCACTAATCTTGCTAAAACTATGTTTGAGCTTTCATTCTCAATCTTATTTAGTTATTGTTTTTCGCAATCTGGAGGCTTCTATTTTGTAATTGGCGATTTCTCCCCTCCGGTTGAGTAGCAGTGGATTATCCAGTAGCTGTAAATAACCCACCTTTTGTTTTTCAATGTACGTAATGAAAATCTCACTACTCTCCACATGTACCTGACATTTCCAAAATTCTTTACATGTTAGAATGAACGAACAAAGGCAAATTGCTTTCCCCGATTGATAGTAATTGTTCTGGGAGAACATGGATGCAAAGTTGAACAGAATTCATGTAGCCAGCCCTAGTATATACTTGGGACAAGGCTTTGATGATTGGAATGGTACAATGTACATATATGGCCAGAATTTTAATCTTATTTTATGATCATAATCAGAGCATGATCATGCAAATTGGACAATTAGACAGAATTGCTCTAGCCATTTATTTTGGAAGCCCCAGAATCTTGGTTGTGGTTCACAGATTGCATAATTTTTGTGTTCTTTTGGGAGCATTTGCCAATATATATTGAGTCGTCGTCACCCAACTATTGGCCAAGAATACAGACAGGATAGGTTAGACTTGATCTTTTCTCCTTTTCTCCTTTTTGTAATTTTATTTATTCCTGATTCTTCCTGTTTTCTTTTAACACTACAAAAATAGACCTATAAGGTCTCCACCGTATGTATATTATGAAAAGTGGAGCCAGGCCTGTTGTGTATCCTGCATCTGGCTTTCACCCTTCACTTTTTTTTATTTGGTTGAAGGTTCACCATCCTCTTTCTAGCCCGATTTGATAAAAAATTTCAACTATTTTGAAAAAACCGACCAAATCTCAAGTATTTGCTTTATGTAATTTAAATGTTGATAATGTGATATAAAACAATTGCTAATGAATATCCTTAGACCCCGTAGAACTTCATTGGTGTATAAAGATGGAAGGGGATCCAATTAACTTGTCCAAGTGATTTACACTAATTCATGGATGTTAGTTACAAAAGTCCTTGAAGGGTAGAAGTTGCTAACTAAAGATGTATAAGCTGAATGGATGTTAGTTACCGAAGTCCTTGATGGGTAGAAGTTGCTAACTAAAGATGTATCAGCTGATCATATATGTTGGTGAAAGATTATCACATCAACAAGTACCAGATGCACTCGGGTCGATCTATTTCTGTTATGTGCTGAGTCATTTTGTCTGATGCTTTTGAGCACTTCACTCATTTAATGGAAATTGCAAAGTATAAGCAACAGAGGAATGGGTATTGACAGGTAATGAGAAAGTATTCAAAAGGGTTTCTAATCCCCAAAAGCAAATGGTATGTAGCTCCTCTTTGGCCATGTAGATGAGGAGAAAATGAAAATTGGTGAATCCTCACTAGATGAAAAACTTTGAACAGGGAGAAAGATTCACCATTTGTTTTTCGTAGTTGTAACTTTTTTTTGCTACTTTTGTGTAAGACCCCAACCCGAGAGACCTCGATTAGAGTTAATTAAGTTGTTTTTTAGTTTTAAGTGTGTTTAGCGGCTTTTGGATTAGTTTGGGATTAGAATAGCTTTTATAATAGCTTTGGGGAATTTGGAGAGCCTCTTTACTTATGGGACCCTTTGGGGGTTCTTGTTACGAAATGCGTGAGATTGGGGGTTTACCAATGATTTCCAAAAATTATGTTTTTAACCCCATTAGACTTATCTTGTTAATCCCTACAACTTTCATGTTGACATCGTTCCCATTCGAGAGCCCTAAACCCGACTTTCCACAAATTGAGGGCAAAATGGTCTTTTTACCCAAAATCTGGACACCGATTTCAATGTCACCAAAACGTGCAAAATATATACTTTTTGGAAACTAGAAATTTCACCGATCAACTTTGTCTTCTTCGTCGAATTCGTTTGAAGCCCCGAAGACCATGTTTTGAGCCCGAGAAATCTTTTAAGTTGTGGGCCCCATACCCACTTACTATATATAGAGAGAGCTTCTTCCTCATTTTCCCATTTCTTGCAAAAACCCTAGAGGAGAAGAGAAATCCCAGCCTTAAGGGTTTTTCCCTTGTTCTTCTTGCTTCTTTTTCATTAATCATCACTAAAACTCTTCCCAATCAAGAGATGGACCTTGCAATCTTCTTCCTCACTTCAAGAGCTCTCTATTGGTACCATTTATGAAGACATGCATCACCATTAGAGCTTCTTGTGAGCTCTCTCTACTTATTTGAACCACTTCTAGGTAAGTGATCCTTCCAAACTTTTAGAATCTTGTTTGTTTAACCCTAGGGAAGCTCCATTTCATTTATTAGAAGATTTCATTTTGTTTTACTTGGATCTAGATATTCTAGGGTTTGGACTTAGGGGTTTTTGTGTAGATTTGGTACCTTAGCTTGTAGAGGTGTTTAGAGCTCAATTTGGTGTGCATTGGACCCAAGGCAAGTGGATGAATGGATTAATTTCATGTTTTACTTGCTATTGAAGATTTGAACTCTCATTCATTGCTTTCACCTAACTTGTCTCATGAGCCTTCATGATTTTTGGAAACATACATAATGTTAAACTACTCTCTATTATTAGTTCTCTTGGAAAACATGTGTTTTATTGTCTTGCTTTTAGATCATTTATGATCAATTATGGATTTTCATTTATGGAGATGTCTTGCATTGAATGAGGTGGAAGTGATGGAGAAATGAATGATTTATTGGAGTGGTTGTTAGAGGAGTTGATGATGAATTGAATGGGGTTGAAAGGAGGGTTTGAGACCCTCAATTGTATGTATAAAAGGATGCCCAAAGGAGGATGAAAGGAGGAGAAAAGGAAGGAACGAACTGTACTCAGAAAAACAGTTTCTGGACAGTTCGCTCGAGCGAAAATGACACATCGCTCGAGCGAACCCGTCACAGAACCGCGTTCGCCTGAGCGAACCTCCAGTTCGCTCGAGCGAACCCCAGACAAAGAGTTGTTCGCCCGAGCGAACCTCCTAGTTGGCTCGAGCGAACTGTCTGTCTTGTGTGGGTCAATGCCTAAGAGTTTGAAACTTTGTTTTTAGGCTTGGGGAGGTATCGTATGGAGCCCCAATGCCATGTAAGGCGTTATATGAAGTCCGGAAGAAGGAGAAACCTCATCATGGAGATTTCATGAGGTTTTCTAGATTGACCAATGTGTATAAGGACCTGGAATGTCCCTAACTCTTAAAGAGTACCAAATTACATCATGACCGACATACGGGACCCTATTCACACTGATTCAATTCTAGGACCCTCAATGTTTAGCCTGTAAATGTATGAGAAACTATTTGTATTTGATTTTCAACCAAACTCCTATTTTGGGATTTCAAACCACATGATATGACTAGACTGTTCCAAGAGTACTAGAAGTGATGTGTTTAGCTTTTGCTAACCTGTATATGTCGACCTGAGATGAATATGTATTTATGTCTATTGGCTCCCCGTTCTTTTACTATGCATATGATTTGATTTATCGTATTTGACCTATGAGTCGGTACCACTGAGCTTGGATGACCTTGTCAGTTTGATCCATCGACTTGGGGCTCCTTCCCCTCCCGATAGTCAGCTCTAGTCTGGAACCCGCAGAGTTTTACCCGGTTCGCTACCGTGGTCCCGCAGAGTATATATATATGTATATTATAGTATCTTATCGTTGTCCCTCCTCACCTTGTGTGACTGAGGTCAATGATCCCGTAGGGTATGTGCTCTCTTCACATTAGTGAGAGAGGATCTAGCTTTGTGTGGTTGCCACCTTGATAGTCCCGAATCCTTGTTACCTTACATGTTTTATTGCATATGTACTTTCTTTTAAATGATATATTATTCTTTTACGAAATTCATCATTTATATACAAGCTTTCTAACTCTTGCAAAATATCATTATTTTATTATTGCTATATCTCTTCACCCACCTGCCAGACCGTCGTGTCTGATCCATTTATTTTGGTACTCAGGTCCCGAGCTTATTGCCATTGAGGAGGAGCCTGAGGAGGCGGTCGGTGAACCGCAGCGAGTGACTGAGTGGCAAGCCGACGATGTCATGTAGACATTTGGCCTTGCCTTGAGAACAACACATTTTGGGAACTTGTGATATCTTTATTTTGGGTTTTATTTGGTTGTATGGTCTTTGTTGACTGTTATTTTGGGGCATTAATCAACTGATCTTTTGTAAATACACTTAACTTTACTTTTGGGAAATATGCATATGATCATTGCTCATTCTGATATCTTGTCATGTTAATCATAAATCAGCCATGTTTATGGAATAGAATAGTACTAATATAATTTGCTTCTGCAAACTTCGAATACATGTTTGATATGATATATATGATATGTTGTGAAAGATAATCCTCACCGCGGAACCCTGTGGGAAATCACATGCACGGATAAATGTATTCTTAATTCCGTGTGCGGTTTAGCCAAAGATATGCACGTGGCGCGGCATCATTAGGTCCCGATCCCGGATTTGGATCCCCTGACCCGGTCCGGGGTCGCGACATTTTGTATTTGAATAGAGAAATTGCGTCAGGGAGATAAACCCTTTGAAAAATGACTATAAAATGTTTACATCCAACTCTCCTTTCTGCATTTAAAAAACCATTTGAAAAATGATTATAAAATGTGTACATCCAACCCTCTTTGCTGCACTATGACATTGGATGCCTGTCTAGGTCAGTAGTAAGTCCCCTTTGGATCACTCCTTTCTTTCCATTATTTTGGTGCTTGAGATAAGTGTCTCTCTAGATTAAAAAAAGTGGCACAGATGGCAATACCAATACCTCTGAAACTTAAGTATATTACAATCCCAAATACAATTTGACACTCATCTGACCATTGTATTTGTAATAATTGAGAAAAAAAACATTATCAATAGCTTTGGGTTGAATTAGGGGAGAGAAAGAGTTGATTGGCTAGAATAGAAAAGATGCAATTCAATGCAAATTATCAAAGATGTTATATTTACATCAACTCTGTAAAACTAGAAAGATTTACAATAGCTTCACATTGGTCAACAATTTTTTTTTTGCAAAAAGGTGTATTTTATGCTTCAAAATTGTTAACCCTTTCGCATTCATCAATCCATTTGTGGTAAACATCTATTGGCTCTGATAAACCTGCAACACAGAGAAATGAAAAAAAATAAAGTCAAATAACATGATTCCAAGCTAAAAAAGAAAACTGTTATTAATGAATCTGATGATATCATTAATACAACATGTGAAGGGGTTGGGTTTGGGTGGGCGCAGCAAGACTCAAATAAAGGATCCATACCTGAATGGGTTTTTGGTCTAGATTGGGTCCATGTGCCATGATTTGTATAAAATTGATGTATTGAGAAATTACTTATAAAGGGGATTTGATTATATTCAAACTTACCATTAATGATAGTGCTCTAACTCTCTTTGCAAATATAGCAAAATGCTTGTCCAAGCATATGTTTCCTATCCCTGAAAGAATAGCATATATACATTTTGTTCCTTAAAACAATGATGCATCATTGATTTTACAAATATAAATGAATGAATCAAATGTTACTTACATGTCATATTCAACAGTGCCTGGATGGTTGTAGAAGGGGCAGGTAAAGCATTTATTAAGCTTCAAGGGCTTCTTTGAAGGTGGTTTTGGCCTTGTCAACTTCCTCTTCCCCCTTTTCTCAACTTTAGTCACTCTGCATTCAGGATCAAATCAATATATGAAAGATAGAATAAATTTGTGCCTCTTACATGCAGATGATTGAACAAATTTAAAAATAAATCCAAATGAAGAAGAAATTAAAATTGAGCAATCCGAATCCGATGTCTCAAATATATATAAGATAAAAGAAGAATTAGGGACCTTTTGACAGTCACTGGAAAAAGACCCCATTACAAGAAACAAAAAGAATTAGGGACCTTTCTCAATTTAAGCTTTACAATATTAATAAATAATCACAGGCTTCAGAGTACATAAAGAATGCAAATCTAATCGGATGCCATGAAAAGGTAACAGACCAACTTGGTGAGTGGCGACAGCATGAAAACTACTGCTTCAAAGAGGGGGAAAGAAACAATAATCACCATATTTTCAAGCCATCAACAACAAAATCACACCCAAAAATGAATAACTAAAAGGGTTTTTTTTAAATAAAAAATAAAAAAATTGAGTTTCTAATTCAAACATGAAATCATAAGCCCTAAAAAATGAAGATCAAAACAGAATACAAGAGAGAAGAGTAAGAGCAGGCAAAGATCAAGAAACAAACCTAGCGCAATCAGGGTTCAATAACGAATACAAAGATTGAAATTGAAAATGCACAAAAATTGGAAAAAAAAGAAAAGAAAAGAAAAGAAGAAGACGACAAACACACCATGAGAATAATCAAAGCTGAAGTAGTAAAATAACTTCCAAAGAGGGAGAGGGAGAGGGGAGGGGGTGGGAAAAGAATCAAATCAAATAAAGGAAAAGGGGGAATATGTATGTATATTTATATACCTGAAGCGGTTGATCGACTTCGGAGAGGAGATCGGAAGACTACTGAGGAAGGAGGGTGAGGAGAGCTGAGAGAGCAGCTTCGGTGTGATTTGGAGAAATCCTTCTCATCAGATCCATTAGGCTCCACCCCCTTTTCATCACCTTCGTCCTCGAGGGCTCCGTCTCCAACGTCCCTTCGTCCACCGTCTCGATCTTCGACGCCCGCTTCAACCGCTGGGAGATCGGCCCAAGCATGAGGGTCTCCCGCAAGTTCTCCGCCGTCGGTGCTTTCGATGGTAAGATCTATGCCCTCAGCGGCTTCCTCGCCGATTCTTTTGCCCGATCGTCATCCTAAACGGAGGTATTCGACCTGGCTGCCGAATCTTGGTCCCCCGTCCCCTCCCTCGTCGACGTCCAGGAGAAGTGGATGCACAGCAGCGCCGTCCTCAGCGGCAAGCTCTTCGCCTTGGCAGACTGCAATGGGGTCATCTACGATAAAGCCTCGTCCCCATGGCTCTACCAAGCTTGATCTGGGCTGGCACGGGAGTAGGGCGGGAGCAGGGGGAAAAAATAGGGGGAAGGGAAAAGTGAGAAAAAATGGTTTCGGGGCGATTTGTATATAGGGCATTAGCGACCGCCACAAAGCCTATTTGCAACCGCCTGTGCTTTTTGCTGCACCAATGGTCTATTTTCTAGTAGTGTGCATGGAGCTGGACTAGCTAGCCAAAATTAATGTGAGTTTATTATGTCAGTGAACTTGGACCGAATTCATACCTGATTTTTCTCGATTGATTTTTGAGGATTTTACCCGAAAAATCCTTTAAGACTTGTCAATAGCCAAAAGCACCATGAACATCTTATAATGACCACAGTAGTCTCAGAAGCCTTATTTGGTTTTTTTTTCTTTTCTTCTCTGAGCAGGGATATCCCTGCTCCTCCCAAAAACCCTTTTACCATGTTCGACTTCTTCTCTCCCTCCGTCTTTCTTCCTTTCTCTCCCTTATCCCCTATGGGTCGGCACCGGCAGCCTGCAGTTCTTCCTCTCCTCTTTTCCTTCCTTTAATCTGCTGCAACGACCTTTTCCACTCTTGTAAGTGATTGGGACGCCAGTCCTAGCTTTTCTTTCTCGAATTGCTACGAAAGATCAAAATCTGAGTGTTTTCGAGCTTATTGGGAAATGGGGTTTTGATATGGCAGCTGGGTTTTCTAGAACAGCTTTTTTTTCCACATTCAGAATCTTATATTTTCGGAAGATAGGTTTTAAGGATTGAATCTAGAGTTCCCAGCTGAAATTTGGGGTTTTCCTGATTACAAGGTAGAAGGGTTTTCTGGGATCTGCAAGGATTAAAAAGCTATTGTGTTTGGATTCATCATTTTGAGGGGAGATTTGGGTCTTTTTCATCTGGGTTCAGATTAGAACCTCTTCAGTTGCAGAGATTAGATTCCAGAATGTCAGAGGAAGAAGAAGATAGTGCACACCCACATTAGTGATGTGGACAGGGATATCCCTGCTTTTGTTAGTGCTGTGAGCGGGGATATCCCCGCCCACCAGAGTACTGTGGGTGCTGTCTCTCAAGTACTGGTTTCGGTTGGGATGGGGATATCCCCGCCCAAATTAGTATTCTGAACAGGGATATCCCTGCCTTCCTCTGTTAGTGCTGTGAGTGGGGATATCCCCGCCCACCAGAGTACTGTCTCTCAAGGTGGTTTTAGTTGGGACGGGGATATCCCTGCCCATATCAGTGCTGTAAACAGTTACACCCTTAGTTTTGGTGATGTACGGACCAAGCGGAGGTGGGTATTAGTGGCCATGTATGTTGGAGTGGCTGGTGCTCCGAATCCACGTGTGAGCTCACGTCCATCGGCCAATTCTGATCAACATTGATAAAATGGCCAAATGTGGGACCCATTTGGCAAATTCTATAAGTTTAGATGATTAACTGCACACTTGACTAATGTGAGAGTCTTTATCTTACACCAACCATCCAAACTCATACAAAGTAATCCACTGTTCATTCTATTTCATCTTACTCCTCTTTAACTTTATCCATTACATGACACTTACTCTATTTTTACTCTTTTCCTCTTGGAAACAAACTGGACATTACCTTTAACTTTTTCTTGGCCCAAACCAAAAAAGGGTTTGAGGGTCAGGCCTGAGATGGAACCATTTTTTATCCAATTCATTTTCAGTTTTTTGAAAGATGATCTGAGTCTGGATCCGGATCCAGTTCTGACTCGACCTAACTGGGTCTGGGTTTGTTTGGGACAAGAAACTCATTGCCAACCCATTTTTTTTTTAGAAACCCATGCCCTTTTGTTTTCTCATGATCATGATTCATCAAGATAATGAGTTTTCCCGAGTGAGAAATGCATTGATTGTTTGAGACTTGAGAGACTGAGAAACTCACCATGGAAGCAAATGTGATTTGATTAGGTATGCAAATTCCTGATAAGGCATTACCATAATCAGCATGTGGTTACAGCCAGAGAGAGCTGACAAAACCAACCAGTCCTCATGGCCCAGGGGGCACAACACAAGACATGATTTGTAAACGCCCTCTTTTGTTTTTTTGTGGATGTATGGTAAAGTAAACATCCATAATACTAGTGCGTAGGGATATCCCCACCCCAGCTGATACCAGTACTCTAGTGGGAAGGGATATCCTCACTCATAGCACTAACAAAGGCAGGGATATCCCTGTTCATAGTACTAATTTGGGCGGGGATATCCCCGTCCCAACTGAAACCAGTCCTCGAGAGACAAAACCCACAGTACTCTGGTGGGCGGGGATATCCCCGCTCTCAACACTAATGAAGCAGGGATATCCCCAATCACAGCACTAACACGAACGGGGTATCGCCTTCCAAAACACTGTCATGTTGGGTTTTCTTTACAGAAAACTACTCCAAATCAGAGTTCTAGCAAAGGATTCTAAAACCCTTGTCTTCTCTCCTCAAAACCACCCAACTCTCCAATCCATCTCAAATCTCTCACACTCACTCTTCAATCATCTCTCACCCTTTCTTACCTTGAGAAATCATGTGGGTTTTCAATGACTTGGGCTTCTCAGGAGCTACCCTTGCAGTGCTCCTCGTCTCAGACCTCACCCTACTATTCACGAACCTAAAGAATCGCATGATCCCATCCGTTGGTTTCCTCAAAACCTTCGTCCACACCAATGAAAATGTGTTGTTATCGATCAAACGCTCGCCGTGCATTTCACATTACAAAATCCAAAGAAAAATGAATCCCACTTTGTTTATCTTGAAAGATCATGGGGTACCCGAATCCAATATCATGAAATTAATCACAACCCATCCGAGAGGGCTGGCGCTCATTCCTGAATGGTTTAAGGAAACTGTGGATATAGTGAAAGAAGTTGGTTTCAATCCAGTGACCCTGAAATGATTTGCAGAAACTCAGATTAAGAATCTTTGATTTAATGAAACTGATAGGGGATAAGGGAGAGAAAGGAAAAGAGGAGAGGAAGAACTGCAGGCTGCCGGTGCCGACCCATAGGGGATAAGGGAGAGAAAGGAAGAAAGATGGAGGGAGAGAAAGAAGTCGAACAGGGTAAAGGGCAAAAGGGTTTTGAGGTCTGTTTAAGGTAAAAGGAGCAGGGATATCCCTGCTCAGCGAAAGAATTGAAAAAAATTACCAAACTGGGCCTTTAGGACTGCTATGGTCTTTATGAGATGTTGAAGGTGTTTTTGGCTTTTTACAAGTCCTAAAGGATTTTTCGGGTAAAATCCTCATGAGTTTTTTTTGTTTTTTTTTTTTTTAAAGCTCTGTAGGATCATTTGATCATTCAGATTTTGAAGGACCCATTTTCATCTTTCTATAACTGGGGAAGGAAGATTTTCACCTACAAGCAAACTGCATATTCACATTATGGGGTCTGGGCCGTCTGTCTCATATCCAGCCAGCCCGACTGGGCACACGTCATATCCAATGGGATTATAGCTGACGGACTCTAGAACCAGACCCAGTACGCTATAATGGTGGATTTGAACCCAGACTACCATTTCGATCCAAAATCAGGATGTCTAGTTGATTTCTAGTTGTTTATTAATCAATCTATTTGGACAGTTGAGACTAACAATTTACAAAAAAAAAATGATAGTAAGAAATACTGTAACTCTTCAAACCAAATTTTTCCAAAATGATAATGATGCTTTTGCAATAAAAGGGGGAGCCAGATCATAGGTCGAAAGCAAAATAAAGAGGCCAAGAGCCCAAGACCTAACTGTTGCTTGTCATGCACAAACACACCAAACCGATAGAAACCCTTGGAGTTTTTGGTAAATCTTAGTGTGAATCAATGATGATGATGATTTATAGTAGAAGAATTCACAGGCATCAACAATAGTATAAAGAGCGAGACAAGAAAAAAACCTCAACCCAATTCATCATGTTCTACCTGGTGAAGGGGAGGCATCCGGCGGTGCGAGGAGGAAGATGAAGGCTCTACGGGCGTCCAGGGGCTGCGTCGCGTGCTTGGCAGTGCTGCTGTGATCACCGTGCGCCTGGGAGAGTTCTGGAGAGAGAAAGAGAGAGAGAGAGAGAGAAAGCACAGAGAGAAATAGCAGATCGAGTGAGAGAGAGAGAGAGAAATAGCAGAGAGAGCAGAGAGAGCGAGACAGAGAGCAGAGAGGGTGAGAGAAGAGCAGGAGAAAGAGAGAAAAGAGGGCTTTTGGCGAGATAGGGAAAAAATGTGGGAAATTTACATACCTTTATTTTTCATCAAAAATTAGAGTTTCTCCGACACCTTGAAACCTTTGAAACCGTTGCTGAACAAGGTTACCACTTGCAACGCTAAAAGCGTAGCTACTACACTGAAAATGCTTAAAAAAGATTTTTAATAAACATTAAGTTCGAAAAAATTATTAGCAATGCTTACAAGCATTGTTGATAATGTCCTAATTAAATCCTACCAAATTTGGGTTCTCAATGGGTATCGTTTATCCCTAATTTGGGGTTAAATTTTGGGAGCCAAAAAAGGGTGCGAAATATTTTTGGAATATTAATTTGGCCGGTTTCTTTTTTTACGGCATATGAAATGTGGGCTGTGAAAGCTGATTAATCTTACAGCTTCTCAAAGCAAACCGTAAACTTAATTTGAATAGCTTGGCCTTTTGCAGTGTGCAACATGTGGGTTGTAATACCCTAATATTTTTACGGCTTGCGAATGTGGGCCGCAAATGCTCAATAATTTACGGCGTCCTAAATGCACGCCGTAATTGATAAGATCTCACGGCGCGTAAAATGCACGCCTTAATAAAGAGAAGAAAAGGCACTTTTTGTGGCTCGCATTCCATGCGCGCCGTACTATTATATCATTTACGGCTTGCATTCAAAGCACGCCGTAAATGACGCACTGTAAAAGCCATGAAATGGTGTAGTGACTATAGAAAGAGCAAGCATTTCTGCCATCCTGCAAACCTCCAAAGCGCTTCACCATGCTTGAAGGCGCTCCAACAACGCCTTGAGAAAAGCCTAACTGCAGAGCAAAGCGAGAAGGTACATACGGCTGGATGTCGACGAAAAGATGTCTGCGGTACACCATCGTGCCGACACGTATGCTGAAAAGCCACTCATTCTCTGCATTTGTCAAGGAGTAATGCTTTCTCGACCCCGCCTTGGTAGAGTCTCGGGAGGCACCAAAATCAAAAGCCTTCTTCCGCAACTCCGGAGATAGCTTCACTGAAGACTGCCCCATCTCGACGTCCCTGAATCGTCGGATCCTCATGCGGGCAAAATAAAAGTGATTCGGACACGGCTTTGCCCTTAGCCAACCGAATCATCAGAGGATCATCATCCTGTGCAGCACCCAACAGGTGGAAGCCAGGACAGTGGTACACATACCACGAATAAAAGATGTGGGCTGAAAATACCCTGTTCATAGGGAGCCCAAGACGAACCAAAAAAGCAGCAGCCTGCAGTTCGGTACACAAGTAGGAGTAGAGAGCTGGCACCAAAGCAAGCTGCTCTCCAAACGCCATCTGACAAGCCGAAAAAATACAATGCGGCCTGATGTGCGTTCCATCTCCTCCAGCAAAAACGGCCTCACCAAGCCAATAAGTGAGGTAAACAGCGAGATCTCTCCGCAGTGCAATGTCAGGACATATGGCATTTGTACTCGCACAAAAATCTCTCAACTCTTCTTGCATAGCCAAGATCTTCTTCGAACCCGGATCCTTAGCCCTGTCTTCCCGGGTCATGCTATCAGAAGACTCCCCGCTTTCAAAGAAGTTAGAAGAAGAAGAGTTAAAACTTTTCCAACTACTGGATCTAACTTTCAAGCCTTCCTTCTCCTTCAAGAAATCATAGAAGGCAATAAGCTGAAAGTACAGAAACCTGAACTCCTCAGACTGTTCCTCAAGGACGCTGTCGATCGGCATAAACTCTTCATAGAGTTTGCCAAGGATGGGCATTAAGTAATGGCGCTCAGCCCCTTCAAAGAGAAACCAATCTCACCATTCGTCACAACAAAGGTATTGTTTTGTGGAAGGAATGACTCCAGCATAGCCTTGAAGGCCTCGTTGGAAAAGATCACGGTCTCCCTAAAGGCGCAGACCGCATCAAAAACCCCGATTTCCTTCAAAACAGCACCACCAATCAGTAGGACGTGATCAGTCCACGACTTCCACTCGGAGACAGCACTGAACGGCCACGAAGTCGAAAAGGCTTCACCCAATTGCTGCCGTCACCGCTGAAAATGACAAGACCCACCGGTTTCAAATCGACCGACGGATAATCAGAGCCCTAGCAACCATTGGCTGGCATCAACATGTCCGTGTCAGCAGGCGACTTCTCTGCATATCCATGAGAACCGCCAACAAAAACCCCGGTCTTGATTACATTTGTCCTTCTCACCCAGCTTGGAGGATCTTCCCTTTTAGAGCACGTGGGGGCAAAGCTCATGATCGAGACGGTGCGATCAAACGTCGACCGGGGTAGCAACATGTTATAATTTGAAGAAGCTTTAAATGATTTGAATGGTAATCATGGATTAAGGTTGTAATTGTTGTCAATCCATGTCAACATGATGAGAGGATGAAGCTCAACTATGCAATGGAAATCAGATGGAAATCAGATGGAAATCAGATGTTAATAGTTTGGTGTTGATAGAGCTTAAAAAGAAAAATCAGAGTTGACACTGTTCAGGAATTCAGCATTCCTGAAGCAGAGTGTGCGGTCGACCAGGCACACCATGCGGTCGACCGAGCAAAGAAAAACCTGCAGAAACAGATTCAGGTAGCTCCCAGTTATTTTCGTGACACAGTGTGTCTTCGTTCGACCGGGACCCCAGGATGTCGACCGAGCACGAAAGTTGTCTGATTCCAGACAGTGTATGATGTCGACCGAGCAAGCCAGGATGTCGACCGAGCACGGGAACCAGAGTTGCGCAGAATTAGAAGTTGTGCACGAAAATTCAGCATTCTTATCTATTTCGTTTGGGACTCTTTCTAAACAAATTGTAGCCTATTTTGAACACTCTTAAGGGTTATCATAACCTATATAAAGGCATGTTTGGTTCGTTTTTAAGAGTACACAAAAGACACCAGAGAGAGAAGAAGAGAAGAGAAAAGAGAGAGAGTTTTGGTGAGAAGAGAGTGCTGTTGTGCTGCATGTTTCTACAGCAAGTGTGGACGAGGATAGGCTCATGAAGATGGTGTTTCGTCCATAAGATAAGTGTCTCTCTGTTTATGCTTTAATTTCAATTTGTAAGGGATTGAGAGAGAGAATTGTAGAGGAGAAGGGCTGTAGACAGAGTTTATCTTCTATTCTGTTTTTACATCAAGTTGGTGCTTGGTGTTTGGGGTTTGGTGATCCTATCTGTGGGTGCAGATAAATTGTAAGGGGAGTAGGTGCTTCCTAGATAGTGGGTGCTATCTAAAACACAAGGGTTGGTGCTCTTTGTCGTTGGTGCGACTAAATATATTCAGACCTGTACCGGATCGGTGTTCGGACGGTTTTGATCCGTGGACGTAGCCTTTTGGTGAACCACGTTAAATCTGGTGTCATTGTGTGGTTTGACTTGTTTTGTTGTTGAATTGGACCTGTTTTTAGAAATCACTGATTCACCCCCCACCCCCTCTCAGTGATCGCGATATCCATCAATTGGTATCAGAGCGAGGCTCCCTTGATCAGTTTAATACGCTAAGGGTGATCTCTTGTCAAATCACATGGCAGCCAATACAGGGAATATGAAAGCACCTCTGTTTGATGGTTCTAATTACTCTTTTTGGAAGATTAGGATGCAAGCCTTCATCAAATCTCTTGGCTATGATGTTTGGGAGGCTGTCAGAGTCGGTTACAATGCTGCCACCGTACCCAATGATACTGCATCGAAGAAGTTGGCAGACAACGACTCCAAGGCGCAGAATGCACTCTTTAGTGGCCTTGTGGACAGCGAGCTTGTCAAAGTAATTGCATGCAAAACAGCCAAGGAAATTTGGGACAAGTTGCAAAGCATACATGAAGGTGATGAGAAGATTAAAGAAGCCAAATTGCAAACTCATCGCTCTCAATTCGAGTCTCTTCGCATGGAGGAAAGCGAGAATGTTGACTCGTATATGCAACGAGTGAATGAAATCACGAATGACATTCGTGGACTAGGGGAGGAGATTAAAGAGCCGGTCATCGTCAAAAAGGTTCTAAGATCTCTTCTTCCCCGGTTTGATTCAAAAGTCTCAGCCATCGAAGAAGCCAAAGATCTGAATGCATTTTCCATGGATGAATTACATGGTTCTCTAACTGCCTATGAGATGCGCATAGGAAAGACGTCTTCATCGGATAAAGAAGCGGCCTTCAAAGTTCAGAAAAAGGCAAAAGAGACTGCTGGTCATGATGTTGATTCTGATGATGATGAGCTTGAGGCTCAATTTGTTAGAAAGTTGAAGAAAGGAAGCAATGGCAAGTACAAAGGGAAGCTACCCTTTAAATGCTTCAATTGTGGAGGCGTTGGTCACTTTGCTGCGAAGTGTCCGCTAAAAGAAGACAATGATAATGACTCTTATGCTGAAAAGAGTAAAGGAAAGAGAAATTTCAGAAAAAGAGGCAAAGCTAAAAACTTTCTATGTCAACAAGATGACAGCACGTCTGAAACTTCAGACGATGATGAATCAACCGAAGCTCTCTTCATGGTCACTGTTGAAGAAGAAGAAGAGCTAGATCCGGAAGAGGAAGAGGAGGCTGAAGTCAATCTTGAAGAGGAACTCATAGTCGCACTTGAGGAGCTTAGCATGGAACGCAAAACAAGTAAGAAAAATCTAAAACTTCTCCATGAATCTGAAAATTCTATTATTGCTTTGAAAACTCAAGTAGAAGAATATAAAAGAATGGTAGAAGTCCTTGAAAACCAAATAAGTATCAAAAAGGAAGAGGCTATGAAACTTGAAACTGAGATCGCTAGAGCAAAGGCTGAAAATTTGGAAAATAGCAAAAAACTCAAAGCGCCCCAAGCGATTGAAGGGACTATGAAACTCGATGAACTACTGAAAGTTCAAAGACCTGCCCACTTCAGATTTGGTCTAGGATTTGAGAAAGGTGAATCCTCTAAGATTGCACCTCCTGAAAAGAAAGAGTTTGTGAAGCAAGTCACTGCACCTTCTAACTCTATGAAGCCCACTCAACCTAGAAAGGAGTCCATTCCTATTAGAAAGGTAATGAAGACTAACCAGCCACAAAGAAGATACAAATTCTATGGTTATTGCTTTCATTGTAATATGTTTGGACATAAAAGAGCTGATTGCAAATTCTATGTAAGAAACAGCCCATTTGTGTATAGGAACCCTTTTTCAATCTTAAGTAGCCACAAAATTGAGTGCCATAAGTGCTATAATTATGGACACTTGGCTAGGGATTGTAGGTTGCATATTGCTAACAAGTTTCAGGTTGAAAAGAAACCCAAGTTAGTCAAGGCTTGGAGAGCAAAGCAAAGTGCAGAAAGTCCCAAAGAATCTCTCATTGCGCAAATGGCATTCAATGCACAAAACAAGGCAGCACCATGGGTCCTTGATAGTGGTTGTTCAAGCCATATGACTGGTGATAAAGAGAAATTCATCAAATTACAGCACTATGAAGGCGGTTCAGTGAAGTTTGGCAACAATGATGGTGCCAAAATCTGCGGAAAAGGTGTTATTCAGCTTATGGAAAACAAGATCAGATCGGAAGAAGTCTTATATGTGTCTGGATTGAGACACAACCTGCTTAGTGTGAGCCAGATCTGTGACAAGGGTCACGAAGTTATCTTCACAAAGAATGGGTTTGCCATCAAGAAGAGTAGCAACGGCAAAACAGTAGCAACTGGATCAAGAACTGCTGGAAATCTCTATACATTGTCAGATGGAGCTGAAAAGACCTGCTTGATGAGTCGGACAGAGGAAAGTTGGTTGTGGCACAAACGCCTTGGGCATCTAAGCTTTGATAACATGTCAAAGATTTGCAATTCAAAGGCTGTAAGAGGCATGTCTACAGTTGAAAAGCCTTCCAATCCCATTTGCGACTCTTGCCAAAAGGGAAAGCAAACGAGGGTTATGTTCAAGTCAAAGGAGCATCATTCCAAGAAACCTCTTGAGCTAGTGCACACTGATCTCTGTGGACCGATGCGAACTCAAAGCACCAATGGCGATAAGTATTTCATGTTATGCATTGATGATTATACTCGTATGACATGGGTATTGTTTCTTAAGCATAAGCATCAAGCACTTGATCGTTTTAAAGTGTTTAAAGCACAGGTTGAAAATCAATTGGAAAAACGCATCAAGATTTTAAGGTCTGATCGTGGAGGCGAGTTCACATCTGAAGAGTTCACTAAATATTGTGAACATCATGGCATTCAAAGACAGTACTCAGCCCCTAGAACTCCACAGCAAAATGGAGTTGTGGAACGGAAGAATCGCACCGTACAAGAGATGGCTCGTACGATGCTAAGTGAAAGCAAGATGGCTGACAAGTATTGGAAAGAGGCAATTCATACGGCTGTATACATTCAAAATCGATGCTTGATCAGGCCACATGAAGACAAAACTCCCTATGAGCTATGGTTTGGAAGAAAAGCAACCGTCAAGCACTTCAGAGTCTTCGGCAGCAAGTGTTACATCAAGCGGCTCGAACAAAATCTGGGCAAATTTGAAGAAAGAGCTGACGAAGGTATATTTCTGGGTTACTCCTCTACTAGCAAGGCATATAGGTGTCTTAACAAAAGAACCAGAAAAATCATAGAAGTGCTGATGTGAGAATAGATGAGAATATTGAACCAAAGAATGCAACTCATAATGACAGTCCAGTTTATGAGGACTCGAGTGAGATTGATGATGAGATGGCTGAATCTAATGATTCTGAGAAATCAAAGGATGACTCAGAAGATACTACACCTAAGAAGCACAGCACTTAGGTAGAGCAACACCCTAAGGATCAAATCATTGGAGATCCTAAGGCAGGCGTTCAAACTAGACAAAGTGTAGTTAGCAATTACTCACTTATGTCCACCATTGAACCCAAGACTGTGGCTGAAGCCAGTCTCGATGAAAGTTGGTTGAAATCTATGCATGAGGAGTTGGAGCAAATTGAGAAGAACTCCACATGGGAACTTGTTCCTAGACCTACTGATAAGAATGTTATTGGTACTAAATGGGTCTTTCGGAATAAGCTGAATGAAGATGGTCAAGTCATTAGAAACAAAGCAAGGTTGGTTTGTAAAGGCTATGCTCAAGTTGAAGGCATAGATTTTGAAGAGACCTTTGCACCGGTGGCTCGTCTAGAAGCTATTCGTATGTTTCTTGCATTGGCAGCATACAAAACCTTCAAGGTATTTCAGATGGACGTAAAGTCAGCCTTCTTGAATGGTTTACTTGAAGAAGAGGTCTACATTGAGCAACCTGATGGTTTTCTCATCAGCAAAAATTCAGATCTAGTGTGCAAGTTGAAAAAGGCTCTTTATGGACTGAAACAAGCGCCAAGGGCATGGTATGCAAGGCTGGATCTCTATCTCCGCAAGATCGGTTTTGGAAAAGGAATGGTTGATAGCAATCTGTATGTCAAAACTGAGTTAAGCAAACAGCTGGTTGTCATTGTTTATGTTGATGACATAATCTTTGGTGGCAATGATGAGGAGATGTGCATGAATTTTGCTGAAGAGATGAAGAAAGAATTTGAAATGTCGATGCTTGGAGAACTAAAGTTCTTTCTTGGTTTACAAGTGCAGCAGCTGAAACATGGCATCTTCATATCACAAATGAAGTACATTAAGGAAATGCTGAAACGGTTCAATATGGAAGACAGCAAGCCAGTGAGCACACCAATGTCAACGAACACGAAGCTTAGCAAACATGATAAGGCCTCGTCCGTTGATCATACCACCTATCGCTCTATGATAGGAAGCTTGCTCTACTTGACTGCTACAAGACCAGATCTTCTACAAGCAGTATGTATGGTTGCACGTTTTCAAGCAGCACCAACTGAAACGCACCTTACAGCAGTGAAAAGAATCTTTCGATATCTGAAAGGTACTATGGAGCTTGGTATCTGGTATCCCAAAGGCAAATCCTTCACTCTGGTTGCATATTCTGATGCCGATTGGGCTGGATGCGTAGATGATCGCAAGAGTACTAGCGGCGGCGCATTTTATCTTGGAGAAAGATTAGTTGCTTGGCATAGTAAGAAGCAAGACTCAGTATCCCTTTCGACAGCGGAAGCGGAATATATTGCAGCGGCAACTTGTTGTACGCAAGTGTTATGGATGCGGCAGATGCTCTCTGATCTAGGAGTTCCTACAACGGATCCTACGCCGATCCTATGTGACAACACGAGTGCAATTCATATATCTAAGAATCCTGTTCAACATTCTAGAACGAAGCATGTAGCAATTCGCTATCACTTTCTCAAAGATAAAGTTGCTGATGGAGAGGTCAAGTTGGAATATGTTCCAACAACTGAGCAAGTGGCTGATATTTTCACGAAACCTCTGCCAAAGGAAGTCTTCGAGTATCTCCGGAAAAAGTTAGGAGTTACTCACTCTCCTAAACCGTAGGAGTTGTGCTTGAAAGGGGGAACAATGCATTCATTGAATATCCTATTCGCTCCTTGGTTTGGTCCCTTTGGACTTGTTGTCAAAGGGGGAGAGATGTTATGCTATGATAGCAAGGAGAGATGTTATGCTATGAAAGCTAGGGGGAGATTGTTGACAGTGCATGGTTTGTTATTTCAGAATTTCAGAATTGGTTCCAAGTGAGTGTTGAAAAGAACTTGGAAGAGCCGCAAGCTGGAGTTGAAAGAGTTGAAGAGTTGTTAGCATGTTGACAAAGTTGTTAAAGTTGACAACAATTCCAAAGGGGGAGATTGTTATAATTTGAAGAAGCTTTAAATGATTTGAATGGTAATCATGGATTAAGGTTGTAATTGTTGTCAATCCATGTCAACATGATGAGAGGATGAAGCTCAACTATGCAATGGAAATCAGATGGAAATCAGATGGAAATCAGATGTTAATAGTTTGGTGTTGATAGAGCTTAAAAAGAAAAATCAGAGTTGACACTGTTCAGGAATTCAGCATTCCTGAAGCAGAGTGTGCGGTCGACCGGGCACACCATGCGGTCGACCGAGCAAAGAAAAACCTGCAGAAAAAGATTCAGGTAGCTCCCAGTTATTTTCGTGACACAGTGTGTCTTCGGTCGACCGGGACCCCAGGATGTCGACCGAGCACGAAAGTTGTCTGATTCCAGACAGTGTATGATGTCGACCGAGCAAGCCAGGATGTCGACCGAGCACGGGAACCAGAGTTGCGCAGAATTAGAAGTTGTGCACGAAAATTCAGCATTCTTATCTATTTCGTTTGGGACTCTTTCTAAACGAATTGTAGCCTATTTTGAACACTCTTAAGGGTTATCATAACCTATATAAAGGCATGTTTGGTTCGTTTTTAAGAGTACACAAAAGACACCAGAGAGAGAAGAAGAGAAGAGAAAAGAGAGAGAGTTTTGGTGAGAAGAGAGTGCTGTTGTGCTGCATGTTTCTACAGCAAGTGTGGACGAGGATAGGCTCATGAAGATGGTGTTTCGTCCATAAGATAAGTGTCTCTCTGTTTATGCTTTAATTTCAATTTGTAAGGGATTGAGAGAGAGAGAATTGTAGAGGGGAAGGGCTGTAGACAGAGTTTATCTTCTATTCTGTTTTTACATCAAGTTGGTGCTTGGTGTTTGGGGTTTGGTGATCCTATCTGTGGGTGCAGATAAATTGTAAGGGGAGTAGGTGCTTCCTAGATAGTGGGTGCTATCTAAAACACAAGGGTTGGTGCTCTTTGTCGTTGGTGCGACTAAATATATTCAGACCTGTACCGGATCGGTGTTCGGACGGTTTTGATCCGTGGACGTAGCCTTTTGGTGAACCACGTTAAATCTGGTGTCATTGTGTGGTTTGACTTGTTTTGTTGTTGAATTGGACCTGTTTTTAGAAATCACTGATTCACCCCCCCTCTCAGTGATCGCGATATCCAACACAACAGTCTTCTTCTCACCATCAGCTGTGAAAGAGAAATGAAAACATCTCCTCTGGTATGTCATGTCATCAGGGATGGCATCACCAAAGAAAAAGGTAGGCTTGGGCAAAACCCTCTGATTGTCTATCACCCATGGATGACTGCTTACCATGATCTTATAGAACTCCTCTCCCTTGAGAGCGATCAGTTGCTGCCTCATCTCATCTTTATTGAGAGAGTCACACTCTTCCAGGTTTCTCTCAACATACTGATCCTTGTCCCAAGCCTGCTGAACGGCCGGATTAGAAGATCTAGCAGACCGACGAGGTACGCTGGTAGCAAGCTCTTTACCCTTGTTCATTCTGGAGGAACCACCTGCAAAGGATGGAAAAGAAAAAAAAAGATCAATCATCAAAATGACACGATTTCGCTAAAAAAAAATCTAGCGAAATTTTGACATGATGCCGGGGCAATTCCGAAAAAAAGGAACTACTCCGAAAGAAATAGAAAGCTTGAAGATGGGCTCAACATTGCTGCGAGCTCCGAAACTCCAAACTTTCGAAACCTAAAAGTCTCGGCAAAATCAGGAAGGGCTCAACATCACTGCAAGCTCCAAATTCCTAAATTTGCAAAAACTTTCAGGTATGCTATCACATCATGCTACAAATTCAATTTACAAAAGAATGCATGCATGAACATCTTGGTTTGCCAAAAAAAAATGCATTATCATGATGAGCAAAAACAAAAAGAAAACTTTCTCAAAAAAAAAAGAGAGAGAAAGAAAATAACAAAAAAAATATAGAAAACTTTCTAAAAAAAAGGGAGAAAGAAAAGAACAAAAAAAAATTAAAACTTTCTCAAAAAAAATGGGAGAAAGAAAAGAACAAAAAAAAAACAGAAAACTTTCTCAGAAAAAAAAAAACAGAGAAAAAAAACAAAAAAAAAGGAGCTGGCCCACAGGCCACTTGGCCGTACGGCCAGATCCGTTGATGGAGAAGAAGAAAAAAAGTCTTGAAGACCTTGAAGAAGAAGAACTCTTGGTCTTGAAGCCCTCTTGGGATTGTTGCAAAAGAAAGCAATAAGAGCAAGAGATCCAACCTCCTCCTTGCTTTTATAGAAGAGAGCAAACCAAAGAAGGAAAGGAGAAAGAGGTAAGTGTTACTAATTAGTAACCTTACCAAAAGAAATAAATTAGAAAGATTCTTTCCCAAAAGAAAGATATCTTAAGGGATTCTCTCCCAAAAAGAAATCAATGAGAGATTTTCTCCCAAAAGATAGTTGATTTGAGATATTCTCTCCCAAAATAAAAGGAACATGAGAGATTCTCTCCAATTGAAGATATTATTAGATATTCTCTATCCAAAGGAGATATTTTTAGATATTCTTTACAAAAATGACACCATATGAGATCTAAGCCATTTCAAAAGATTAAGGTCCCATGGGTTAGCCCATATGAGCCAGGTTTGACCACCTAGAAAAAAAATTGGCTTTTAGTCAAGGAGAAATCCCTCTTACCAAGAGCTTACAAAAATGGTTCCATGCCTCTTTTAAGTTGATTGGACCATACAAAAAAGAATTCCAAGCCCCATGAGCTTCCAAAAATCAAACCATCCAGCCTCATCTACCAAGTTGAGCCAAAATCTTGAAATTGACATTCCACAAAAATCTAAACCAAATCCTCAAGGAAAATGTCTCTTTTCTTAAATATATGTGCAATGGAAAACTTGAAAGAAGTTGATTTCCTTTTTACTTGCGAAAGTCGATCTCCGGATCACCACTTGTAATTCTAAGTAAAATAGAAAATCTGGCACACCCACAAAAAAAAATTATTGATGCATGCCTTTGCCCCCCCCCCCCCCGGTTACGAAAGGGTCAGATCAAACGGACTCCCACGTCTGCCGACCTCGGTAGAACCGAGCAAAAGCGTTGTCCATCACTGCACATGCTGGATCATGCCAAATCCATCAGCCAACTGCCTAGAAAGGAGAGTCTTAATCCAAGAGCTCAGGACCCGCGCCACCACCTTCTTCGCAAAAAAAAGAGATGGCCCAGCTGAAGATTCGTCCCGCTCCGTCGGTCGGCTGCTCATGTCATGCCTCGTTGGAAGAGGAACAAAAGAACTCTTTTCAGTCGGAGCTGCTGGGGAGGGAATCTCAACACGAGGGTACCTCCTCCACCGTGTCAGAATTGGTTGCAGGAGTCTCTACCATAGGATCAACCTCTGGCATCCCTTGCTCTGGTTCTGAAGGAAGCAATGGACTCTCCTCTGTTGCTTCAAAACCTGCCAAAGAAACACAAAAAGGTATGAATATGATCATGTTTAAAAAAAATCATTATCAGGGTTATTACTTAAAATACCTTCTTCGACGACTGGCGGAACACTCTCTTCCTCCATGAACTCATAGGAAGCATCGTCAACATTTGCGTCCATCGATGGTTCAAACTCATCGAAAATCCTGTGGCAGGTCGGCTGATAAGAAAAATGTTAGCAAACCAAGTCACAAACAAAAAAACAAAGCAAAATAAGTCATACCAGTTGGAGGTTCTAGAATCACTCCAGAGTCCCTCGGTTCTTCTTCTGGTGCCGCAACCGGATCCGTCACCCCCTCATCGGCAGGAGCCTTAAGCATCGCCAAGTCTTCATCCACTGCTAAAAAAAAGCAGCACGGGGAGAAAGCAAATCAAGACATGGAAAATTCCATGAAAGAAATAGAAAGAGAAAGAGGAAGAATCATACCTTCACCGCGGTCTCTTCTTCTCGGCTCCTCTTTTCCGGAGGCCCGTCAGCATTGCCTGGCACCTCCTCATTGATAGTAAGAATGACTTCTATGTCAGGAGAGTCCTCATGTAGCCCCTCACTGCTACGATGACTCATGTTCCTCTTACCCCTGCGGGCTCGCCTCCTAGAAGAACCTGCCCCACTGTCAGAGTCAGGTTTCCCACTTGACTCCTCACTGGATGATCTACTCTTGCCAGTAGACTCCACGGAAGCCCCCCTCTGTGCCGCCTGCATCCAAGCATCAAGCTCAGCTTCCTCCTGTTCTAGTTGCTCTAAGGCCTCATCAGGTACCTCCCGGATAGCTTCAGAACCAATGACGCCCTGGTCACCGAGATAGCCTATCTTGTGCTTCTCTCCATAAAGGAAGGCCCAAACTTCCTCTTGCCGGATCCCATCCGACTTTCCAATGCCTTTTCCAGAAGACAACTTTGCATTAAACTCCTTCTTGGAAAGCCCTCGATATGCCAAAACGCTCTCCGCGAACCACTTCATGAAGCCGGTAGTTCGAAAAGTCGACAACACAGGATAAGAAATCATGGCAGTAGTGTCTTCAGCATTATAAAAAGCCCATGCATTTCTGCCATCTTGCAAACCTCCAAAGAGCTTCACCATACTCGAAGGCGCTCCAACAATGCCTTGAGAAAAGCTTAATTCCAGAGCAAAGAGAGAATGTACATACGGCTGGATGTCGACGAAAAGATGTCTGCGGTACACCATCGTGCCGGCACGTATGCTGAAAAAACCATTCATTCTCTGCATTTGTCAAGGAGTAATGCCTTCCCGACCCCGCCCTGGTATAGTCACGGGAGGCACCAAAATCAAAAGCCTTCTTGCGCAACTCCGGAGAAAGCTTCACTGAAGACTGCCCCATCTCGACGTCCCTGAAACGTCGGATCCTCATGCGGGCAAACAAAACTCATTTGAACACGACTTCGCCCTTAGCCAATCGAATCATCAGAGGATCGTCATCCTGTGCAGCACCCAGCCGGTGGAAGCCAGGACAGTGGTATACAAACCACGAATAAAAGATATGGGCTGAAAATACCCTATTCATAGGGAGCCCAAGCCGAACCAAAAAAGCAGCAGCCTGTAGTTCGGTACAAAGATAGGAGTAAAGAGCTGGCACCAAAGCAAGCTGCTCTCCAAATGCCATCTGACAATCCGGAAAAAATACAATGTGGCCTGATGTCCGTTCCATCTCCTCCAGCAAAAATAGGCTCACCTAGCCAATAAGTGAGGTAAACAGCGAGATCTCTCCGCAGTGCAATGTCAGGACATATGGCGTTTGTACTCGCAAAGAAGTCTCTCAACTCTTCTTGCATAGCCGAAATCTTCTTCGAACCCGGATCCTTAGCCTTGTCTTCCCGGGTCATGCTATCAGAAGGCTCCCCACTTTCAAAGAAGTTGGGAGACGAAGAGCTAAAACTCTTCCAACTTTTGGATCTTACTTTTGAGCCCTCCTTCTCCTTCAAAAAATCATAGAAGTCGACGAGCTGGAAATACAAAAGCCTGAACTCCTCAGACTGCTCCATAAGGACGTTGTCGATCGGCATAAACTCCTTATAGAGCTTGCCAAGGATGGGCAATCCAGTAATGGCGCTCAGCTCCTTCAAAGAGAAACCAATCTCACCATTCGTCAAAACGAAGGTATTGGTTTGTGGAAGGAATGACTCAAACATATCCATGAAGGCCTTGTCGAAAAAGATTACGGTCTCCCTAAAAGCGCGGACCGCATCAAAAATCTCGGCCTCCTGCAAAATGGTGCCCCCAATCAGTAGGACACGATCAGTCCATGACTTCCACTCGGAGGCAGCACTGAAGCGGCCACGGAGTAAAAAAGGCTTCACTCAATTGCTGCCGTCACCGCTGAAAACACCAAGGCCCACCGGTCTCAAAACGACCGACTGATAATCAAAGCCCTGGTAGCCGCTCGTTAGCATCAATATGTCCATGTGGGCAGGCGACTTCTCAGCATATCCGGAAGGACCGCCAACAAACACCCCGGTCTTGATTATATCTGTCCTTCTCACCCAGCTTGGAGGATCTTCCCTCTTAGAGCACGTGGGAGAAAGGCTCATGATCGTGATGGTACGATCAAACGTCGACCGGGTAAGCAACAGTCTTCTTCTCACCATCAGCTGTGAAAGAGAACTGAAAACATCTCCTCTGGTATGTCATGTCATCAGGGACTGCATCACCAAAGAAGAAGGTAGGCTTGGGCAAAACCCTCTGATCTTCCATCACCCATGGACGACTACTTACCAAGATCTTATAAAATTCCTCTCCCTTGAGAGCGATTAGTCGCTGTCTCATCTCATCTTTGTTGAGAGAGTCGCACTCTTCGAGGTTTCTCTCAACATACTGGACCTTCTCCTAGGCCTGCTGAACGGCCACATTGGAAGATCTAGCAGATCGACGAGGTACGCTTGTAGCAGGCTCTTTACCCATGTTCGTTCTAGAGGAACCACCTGCAAAGGTTGGAAAAGAAAAAGATCCATCATCAAAATCACAGGATTTTTCTAAAAGAAAATCTGGCAAAATTTTGGCAGGATTCCGGGGCGATTCCAAATAAAAAGGAAACATCCCGAAAGAAATAGAAAGCTTGAAGATGGGCTCAACATTGCTGCGAGCTCCGAAACTCCAAACTTTAGAAACCTTAAAGTCTCCGTAAAATCAGAAAGGGCTCAACATCGCTGCGAGCTCCAAATTCCCAAAATTGCAAAGACTTTCAGGTATGCTTTCACATCATGCTACCAATTCAATTTACAAAAAAAATGCATGCATGAACATCTTGGTTTGCCAAAAAATGCATTTCATGATGAGCAAAAAAAAAAAAGTAAGAAACTTTCTAAAAAAAAAAAGGAGGAAGAAAAGAACCAAAAAAAAAGAAAAAAGAAAAAAAGAGGGACTGGCCCATAGGCCACTTGGCCATACTACCAGATCCGTACCGATTTGTCCGTACGGCCCACAAAAGAAAAAAAATGTGCAAAAAAAAAAAGAAAGAAAGCACGAGACAAAAAAAAGAAGAAAAGACGTGTAAAAGAAGGGGAAAACACTTGAAAAAGAAAAGAAAAAGAAGAAAAGAAAAGAAAGAAACAAAAAAAAAGAAAGAAGAAGACTATTTCCTATTTTTTATCATCCTATTTCCTACAATGGAGTTTTCTTGAAATAGGGAACTTACTTGAAGCCATTAATGGAGAAGAAGAAGACAGTCTTGAAGATCTTGAAGAAGAAGAACTCTTGGTCTTGAAGCCCTCTTGGGATTGTTACAAAAGAAAGCAATAAGAGCAAAAGATCCAACCTCCCCTTGCTTTTATAGAAGAGAGCAAACCAAAGAAGGAAACAAGAAAGAGGTAAGTGTTACTATTAGTAACCGTACCAAAAGAAAGGAATTAGAAAGATTCTTTCCCAAAAGAAAGATATCTTGAGGGATTCTCTCTCAAAAAGAAAGCAATGAGAGATTTTCTCCAAAAAGAAAAAAAGAGAGAGAGGAGATTTGAGATTCTTTCCCAAAAAGAAAGATACTTTGAGATATTCTCTCCCAAAATAAAGGGAACATGAGAGATTCTCTCCAATTAAAGATATTTTTAGATATTCTCTATTCAAAGGAGATATCTTTAGATATTCTTTACAAGAATGACACCATATGAGACCTAAGCCATCCTAAAAAGCTTAGGGTTTCATGGGCTAGCCCATATGTGCCAGGTTTAATTTGACCACCTAGGCACTAAAAAAAAGGGCTTTTAGTCAAAGAAAAAAAAAGTCCCTCTTACCAAGAGCATACAAAAATGGTTACATGCCTCTTTTGAGTTGATTAGACCATACAAAAAAGAATTCCAAGCCCCATGAACTTCCAAAATTCAAACCATCCTGCCTCATATACCAAATTGAGCCAAAATCTTGAAATTGACTTTTCACAAAATCCCAAACCACTCCAGTGGACCCAAATAGTCCCAAAGGGTGACCAAAAACCACATCCTGGTCCCCTAACTTGCCACATACAGCTTGTTAGGTCGCAAGACCAAAACCAAAAAACCAAGTCCTGATCCCCTAACTTGCCACATACAACTTGTTAGGTCACAAGATCAAAACAAAATCGACCCCCCAATATTCCACATACAGCTTGTTGGGTCACACGGTCAAAATCAAACCCGACCCCCTAATCTGCCACATATAGCTTGTTAGGTCACAAGGTCAAAAACAAAAACCCAGAATCCACATCCATGATGTCATCTTCAAAACTTTGCCTCGAGATGGTACGTGATTCCTTTCACTACCATAAGATTCCCCTGGAAGCTCAAAGGGCCACTGTACCAAAAGAAAGACTACTCAAAGACTCTTGGTCAAGTCACAAGCTCTCCTTCAAAAATCTCTTCGAGGCACATCGACTACAAAAGTTAAGCGACTCCTCGCTGCACCTCGAGGGGGCATTTGTTGACACCAAAAATGTCACTTTGCCTCTTCAAGATCCAAAAAGCTGCATGAAGTCACAACCTGTCATAAATAGGCAATGCTACTTCCAAAAAACCAAATATTGTCATAATCAAACAAAAATAGCAAGATCCTTCAAAACTGTCAAAAGAGGAGTGTACAAGAAGTTTCGTGCCATTTCAAAATTATTTGGCCTAACTTCGCTTCTCTGGCAGCTGAAAAGTAGCTCCCTGCGGCAAAAGCATCGAAGACACCAAATCTTCGATCAGAGCCTGTGGATAGTCTTAAAATACATCCAAAAGGCTCCATGTCAAGTTCCAGGTCAAACCGACAACGTTTGGCCCTACATCAGCCCTCGAACAGCTAAATCAAGCCTCTCGGCGACGAGAACCACCGAGGCCATCACTCATCAGACAGAGCACATGGACGGCTTCAAAATGCTTACAAAGGGCCACACGTCAAATTTCAGGTCATTTCGACAACATTTGACCATACTTTAACTCTTGGAAGCCAAATCAGGCCTCTCGGCGGCAAAGCTCCCCAGGGCCATGATCTTCAAGACAGAGCCTATGGATCATCTAAAAATGACTCCAATAGGTTCCCTGTCAAATTTCAAGTCAATCGGACACCGGTTGGCCGCACATCAAAGCGCGACATCCCCCTCGCGATATAAACAAGTCTACTGGCGATAAGACCTCAAACGGATTCAAAACTCAAACAAAAGTCTATGGTTGGTCTTATTTATTGCTCAGAAGGCTTCATCTCAAATTTCAGGTCATTCCGACATCGTTTGACTAAGTTTCAACTTCTGACGGAAAATCGACAACTCTGAGCGACAAAGTCTTCGGCTTTCCCGAAAAATTAGAAACTTTGCACTCTAAAATGCAAGGATTCTCATCAAGTTTTCTACAGAGAAATCATGCCAATAAAAGATCAAGAATGTCAAGAAAAAATACAGAAGAAAAAAGAATCGAAAAATATCAAAAACGGCCGTAAAACGGGGACCAAAGGGAAAAATTCCCCCCAGGGTCGCAGACCCCCGCGACCCTGGCCCATGGTCACCGGCAACCATGGAGCTCGGAATCACCGGGGTTTGCCCCGGAAGGCCCGTTTTTCATCATTTTTTTGCAATTCGAAGGTTCCAACTCCTGGGATTTTCCAAAATTCATACTTTTGAAGCACCAAATCCTTTGACATCCGTCAAAATCACGGGTCAATCGTCAAGAGTATCAAAATCAACATTGATCGCTTACATGTCAACCAAAAAAGTGTGTTTTCTACCCGACCGATCGAGAAATCGATAGGACAGATGGCACCGACCCGCTGTTGGCAACCAATACCTGAAGTTATATAGTCATCCGATGTCGATCTACATGAAGATCCATCGATGATCATCGCTAGAAAAATCCCAAACAACGCGGCACGGCCCGCGACTCTTTAACATTGTAGTTTGTATTTTTCCAAAAGAGACAAGAATCACAACTCTTGTCATTCATTATTGATAAGAATTATAAATCGGCTATAAATGCCAAAATCAGCTATAAACGCCAAAAATCGGCTACAAATGCCAAAAAATCGACTTTCACGGCAAATCAAGAAAATGTCTCTTTTCTTAAATATATGTGCAATGAAAAACTTGAAAGAAGTTTATTTCCTTTTTACTTGCGAAGGTCGATCTCCGGAGCACCACTTACAATTCTAAGTAAAATAGAAAATCTGGCACACCCACATAAAAAAATGTTGATACCCGCTTTGCCCTCCGGGCGCGAAAGGGTTGGACCCAATGGACTCCCACGTCCGCCGACCTCGGTAGCACCGAGTAGAAGCATGGTCCATCAGTGTAGTGACTAATAATCTCTCTCTTATTATTTATAGACGACAAGGAAAAGGTACCATTATGAGTTATCTAATATTGAACTTTTGAACTCAACTTTCTATTTCTCAGACGATTTGGATTCCTACTCGTACTCTACCTGCAAAGATATCCCACAAGTATTAGAAAAATTAGTACTTTCCTATTTTGGGTTGATTGCAGATGAAAATGGTTTGAATTTACTTCTTCATCAAGTTAAAATTGTGAACAGCTTGTTTTGTTTTAATCTCATACTACTCCAAGACTTGGAGATGGTAAAATTTAAGGCATTTATTCAGTTTTCTGACTCATCCTCTAACAAGCCCAAGCCTTAGCCCACACTTCTTACATAGGGCTTCAATGTCAACCTGCACCAAAGAAATTGCTAATTGATTGATTTACGCCCAGCTGACCAGCTCCAGTCAATTTTAGTTAGGGTATATCTGTTTGCTTGGAATTGAATTCCCAAGAAATCATGGTAATATGGGTTCCAATAAAAAGAATGAAAGAATGGAAGGAGGAGATGTAATGGGTTATGATGAATTAGTATTCAATTTCCACTAGAAGGAGATTATGTAATTGCCATTTGGGAATCTTGACACTTGCTTCATAATTTTTAGATACTTTGATAGGAAGGCATCTCTTAGAAATTCAATAAAATTCAATTCTATGAAAGCAGAGGGATTTTCACCATCATTCCTTTCAATAGACACCAAACTTGGCATCTAGTATCATTAACCATAATGTTTAGTTGGGCTAGACCAAGCTTTTGGGCTTTGAATACAAGGCCTCATCCAACCGCATCTTCGATCAAATAAATTTCATTTTAAAGGCTGCGACTGTTCGAAATTGGCTTGGCTGAGACAAGTTGTAGCGACTCAACATAGCCGAGTTGGATAATCTTCCATTTTAAAAAAATAAGTAAAAGATTAACCCTGTCAATCCTCACTATTTAGACATGGCAACCCCTTTGTCTCACACACACACACACCCCACACACAGGACAACCTAGTGGGGTTCACCTTGGGGCTCCACTGATCATGGGACAGAGGAGATCGAAAGATCCAAGTGGGGCCAACCAAAATATCAAATTTGAAGTGAATCTAGTACCTTTAACCTCTTCGTCCGTGGTCCAAAAGTTTGTACGGCTTTATATCAAACAACAAAATCCATCCTAAATCTAAAGGTCCCGTCCATTCGGATCTATATAAATCCATGGGGTTCAGTGACTGGGGGGGTTGGGTTTGTTCTGTATGTATGGTCCATTTGGATGGGTCTTAAGGTGGGCCCCATTAGGAGGCCCTCACCGTAATATTGTGGGGACTATCCTACGGGACCATTAGTCACAAAATTTAGTATGTTGTTTGCAGATGATATAGTATTGGCAGAGAACTAAGAGATGGACCAAATATGGAGCTTATAGGTTTATTACATATTCTAGTGAAGGAGATGAGAGGTTTTATCGATTTATGGAGCAGTTCTCTCATATGGAATTTAAAGGTAGAAGGGTGCCTATGTTTGTTCAAGAGTAGGGTATTGGAAGGGAAGATCAACCAATTACTTTTGCAGCTAATTTCGTTAGTTACAAGTGCATGAATTGCTAACTTGTTCAAGAGCCATATATTATTGATAACATGTATGTATAATATATATATAGGGAGATGCTCCTATGAGAGTAATTCTCATGGTACTATAGCAAGGATTTTCAAAAGGGGTAGATTGTTAGGGCCAAAAACCCGAGAGGATCCTCACTAGCTATAGCAAGCGTGATAGGATTACCCAGTTCGGTCAGAACTCTAATTTAGAGGTTGAGTCTAATTTCTCTTCTGATTGGAATACTATTAGAAGACTAAGGTACGAACTTGGGACTATAAATTGGGTGTTTCTCTCAACCCAAAGGTATCCACAACCTCTCTCATTATTCTGAGCAAGAGAGAGATGATTTTTCTCTAAAGCCATATTTGAGAGATTGTTCTGAAGGGCTACTCTAGAAGGTTTGAAGCTTTTACTTCTTTGTAGAAGATCTGCTCATCTTGGTTCTCAAGGTGATTGAAGGAGGATCAAGCACAGGGAGCGGTGCACGTAGAGAAGTTATGGTAACAGAAGAAGTTGTGTAAGAACAACTACAGTCCTTAGGTCGATGTACTGACTGGGAAAGGGGCTGTGAGTACATCTTGTAACCGTTCAATACTGATTGGTTTTTCTGATTGTGGTTTTTCTCCCGGTAAGGGTTTCCACGTTAAATTTGTGTCCGCCTTCTTATGGTAAATAGTTTTGCTAGTTCTATCTTGTTCGGTTGGTTGCATCCGCTGTTTATTGGTTATATTAGACTAGCACTCATTCTTTCAAAACGCCAATCACACGTGGTATAAAAAAAGTGCTTTTTGTATATAGCCCCCTAAGGTTTGTAGGACTTGTAAATAGGCACCTGAGCGTTTCGTATTTGCAAATAGGTCCTCATAGTTTCATTTTAATGCCTTACGTGTCCCCAAAATCAATAGTCTTCCAACCACCATAGGTTTCTAAAGTGAAATGACGCTTTTGTCCATCTCTTTTATCCATATATGCATTATTTCAAAAGCTTGGACTCAAATTTTTTTATAAAGCATGTAACATTAACACTTGCACTTGGTGGGAGAGAATAATCCTACATAAGTTTTTTTTTTTTATCAATATAGGACTCATTTCATTAAATCCAAATTGATCATGAAGACAATCAACACATGTACTTATAACTGGTTAAGATTCATCAAATCCATACATGACGACCCACAGTTGGATTGAGGAAGTTTTCAAAATACATGATTATGCTTTATGCTTTATTTTTTACAATTTGCTTGGGGGATGATATTTGGCTCTATGTAAAAGAAACTTTGAGGGAAGGAGGAAATGTAAAAAAAAAAACATATTAATTTTTAGAATTTGCGGGGGGGGGGGGGGGGTGTGATTTTGAACTTTTCTCAACTATGGGTGGGGGCATCAGTCCCCAGGCCCTTGTACCTGGGCCCACCCTTGGTCATTTACGTGAGAGAATTATTGAGATAAACCATTTGGACTTGAGATAAAATAATGGTATTTTTATAAATAATAATATACTCATTTTTGTTTAATGGATGTAAAGGCAAAGTTGTCATTTATATAAAAATCCCATGCAAATCTCATGGTGGCTGCCATTCTTGTTAGGAGTATTGATTTTGGGACATGAAAGGTATTAAAAAGAAAAACTAGGGGCCACTTTACAAATACTAAAACCTTAAGAGCCTATTTACAATTCCTGCAAACTCTAGGGAGGTATATACAAATAGCTCTAAAAAAATTCTGAAAATGGGCACAAGTGTCGAAAATTGAATCTTTTTGCTCAAAAACCAAAAGGGTTCTTCTGCTTTGCCCCACCTGACAACAAATCCACCAAAGCCTCATTGTTACTTACTTCAATGGAATCAATCCAACCCCTCGATTTGGATCATTAATTGGCGCCCACAAAAAGTGTAGAAGATTCTATATATTATTAAACTTTTTCACAAAGCTATCAAAATCTAAGGCTATCAGCTTCAAGGTCTTGGGGTTTGTTATTCAATAAACAAGTTGAACAATTTGCCTTATAAATATTGGTTCCGCAAAATGAAAATAAATAAAGGTAGTTAATGGGGCCCACATAAAACAATACTGAATTTTGGATTGTACTAACATCTTTTTGCAAGAGGGGGCGTGTGTGATATCACTTTCTTGTGATATTGTTGTGTAAATGACCTTATTACACATCATTTCACACTTGATTTATGCACCACATACCTAAATCAGTCCAAACAAATGTTATGATACATGACCGTTACACATGTTAATAATTTACATATATAAAAGAGAGCAAACAAATGACCTCTAATGGCATGTTTAAATTGTTTTTAGTAAAAATAATGTAAAATAATTTTCAAATCAATTTAGTGGAAAGGAGTATATTTTACGATGAAGTGAGAATGCATTTGTTTTCATGAGGTAGAGTAATTTGAAGTGAGATGACCAGCCAACGAAGTGGTAAAGTAAACACACTATTTGTGTTTTATGTAGTAGAAGTTTTTGACAGATAACTAAAAAGAAAAATTGGCAGTTGGACTTTACTTATCACATTTTGTTGTGACCAACCAAATACGAGTAAAGTAAAAGTTTTGACAATTAAGATTACTTTTTCATATATTTTACTTTACCTCCTACAAAACAAACATTATCTTAGGACCCATTTGTTTGTATGGGAGCTGAATACATAAAAATTGGTGGCAATCACGGTCCAAGGAAAGATTATTAAGAGTGGCGAAGGATAAATCACTAAGGTGATCATGAGCAAGGGTGAAACCACAAAATTTACCTTGGGGCAATCTACTTACCCTAAGTTCTGCATGGTGATGGGCAGAATTCAGTTTTCATCTCCCTTTGATACTGTATTTATTAAAGGGGAGAGATTATTTGATGGTTATTTTATATATTAACCTTTGCATTTCACATTTCTTGTAATCAACAAAACATGAGTAAAATAAAAAAATTTGGCGGTAGGTATGCTGGCAAAGTAAGATTTTTTGCCTCCTACCGAACAAACATTGTCTTAGGAAAATTGATTACATTAAAATTAGTGGCCAATGGGGTCCAAGAAAAGATTATTAAGAGTGATAAAGGATAGATCACTAGGGTGATCATGAGCAGGGGTGAAACTAGGAAATTTACCTTGGTGGCTTGGTGAAATCTACTTACCCCTAGTTCCGTATGGTGAATTGGTGATGGGCAGAATTCATTTTTCATCTCCCTTTTATTCAGTATTTATTAAAGGGGAGAGATTATTTGACAGTTATTTTATATATTTATCTTTATTTCTTCATTTTAACCACTTTTAAAGATACAATTCTTTGAATTATTGAAAGCAAAGAGGGTGCAATTGAAGAAACAAATACATCAAAGAAAATAATAATGTGAGATGAAGAATGAATACGCCATCACTTAAATCAAATCTTAAAATCAAAATACTATTCAAAAGTCCTTTTCAAATCCCTCTTCCTATCTTTAAGGGCATGTTTGCTAACGATGAGGAAACCTCAAATTTGAGAATTTATTCACTATCGTAGATTTAAATAATCCTCACTGAGGATTTGTATGGTTGAGGATTTTACATTGTTATTGTTGTGTATAGCCGAAAAAAACCGGTATTAACGTGTAAGTCCATAATTGAGGACTTTTAAATCCTATGGGAAAAGTCAGACTTGAAAATCCTAAAAAAATGAGTGTTTCCACTAGACCATATCCTCAAGGATTTACAATTGCCAAATGTAAATTTCTCAAGTCCTCGGGGGAAATCGATGAGGAATCCTCGAGGATTTGATTGCCAAATATGACCTAAAAATTCTTTTGTTGATAGCCAGGCAATTGAAGAAACAAATTTAAAGGCTTAGAGGAAAATGAATGAGGAGAGATGATAAATCAAATCTTAGGAATATCAGACCCATTATCTCTCCAAAATACGATATTGCATTGATCATACTCTAATTCGGTTATGACTTATAATTAACTTCATTCTCATCTCTTGTATTTAATAGTTCTTTCAAATGTGTTTATCATCCAAGTATGACATCCTTTTCTTTCACCAAGATCCTATCATTTTCATCTTTAATGCACATTATATTATCAAGGTCTTTAGTTTTTGATTCACTCATTCTGGCAAGCTAATAAATTCAACTGGTTCCAACTATTTGGTTTTGGGTCAGTTTGTCATTCATTGTATGAGCCAATGTCACCCTCCATTCCATTATCTTAACAATTGGCTGACCTGATTGCCTAATCTAATAAGAATCTGACTCCTGCACCGAATCCAAACAGGCCCAAACCAGCTAAAATGTCAAATTCAATAGGAAATGGTATTAACCTGCTGAAAAACCAAGTTGACCCGACAGTTCAGAGAATATCTTATTTTCAAACATCCTTTTTTCATGTCATTTTGTCATATCACCATCAGAGAGTTTCAGCTGCTACCAATTTTCTGTTTTTAGTCCAACACAAAACATAATGGAAATTAGTCTCACCAACTTTATTTTATATGTTCTTTACATCTAAAGCACTCTAAAAGCAATCAAAATTGGAGTTGTTTATTTTCTGATTTTTTTTTTCAAAAGTCCTTATAGTAAAAATGGGCTGAAGCAGACCCATACATCAGTGACAAATCGATATATTGCAAGATACACAACAGTTTTGGCATTGGCTAAGAAAGTGAAATCAGTTGGACAAATCCCTCCCAAACATCGACCTTCAACCTGTTTCTAGAAAAATGATTTACAAGGATATGGATTTAGGATTTCATGCATTCTAAACCAATTTCTCCAAGGGCCATACCTTGTTCACAGATCTTTCAAATGGATGTACCCTTGTTCCTAGGTCCTTCCTTTTTGTTCATCAAGAACCAGCAGAATAGATGTAGTCCATTGCACCGGCTTTATAGGCTTGTTCTTTTCTTTTCTTTTTATACATGCTTCTGATAGATGGTTGGTGGCTGCCAAGAGTAGTGAGTACATTCTAACTGTGTGGGGTGATTTTCAAGGTACCAACATTAAGTTAACCTAGGTGATAAGATGCCGTCCAAGCGCACCTCGGCGATAGGGTCAGAACATTGGCCGAGACCAGACTAACCCCGGCTACGCACCCTGACCTCGGCTATGCCTTCTGACCCCGGCTACACACCTGACCCCGGCCGAGGGAGTCAGGTTGCCAGTTGAGACAAGCATTATGGTTGCTTCCCTACTTCTTCCACGTCATCAGGCACGTGGCTGAGTACAGGCATGCGCGAATGAGACAGATGGGTCATCCCAGTCGTCCACAATCTTCACCAGATCGCTGACAAGGCGGCATCCAACGGCTATAGCTATATCAGGGCAGAGCCCGAGGATGGATCCGATGGGACCTCAACCACCAATGACTTGGGATAAGATCAGGCCCAACATGACATGCATTTAATGCGATGTGGGCTGATCGGACTGGCAATAAATGCATTATGGGCTATGATGGATCCTCATTTATTATTTTATGCGATAATGAGATCATTCCTATCAAATCTATGGGCCCATTCCAAGATATTAGGTAAAATCCTCTATAAATATGAGAACGTTCCAAGACAAAGGTATGCATACACACACCCTCTTGAGCCGTTACTCTGTCTCTTTCCTCCTTCAGCCTTTGTGCTAACTTAGGCATTGGAGAGCCATGCGTTGCCCATAGCCAAGGTCCTCTGACCCTTTGATCTTCTCCTCCTTTCAGGCTTAAGGCGGCTAATCCTCATTAGATATTTGGATAAGTCCTACCAGGCACCCCCTAATCTTGTGAGTTACATGTTTTGCACTTACAATTGGCGCCGTCTGTGGGAAAGCATTAACCCAATCTTCCCAAATATCGTACCTCCCAAAGCTAAGAAAGGCGGAGAATCCTCAAGAGCATTAATCCAGCTGCCGCCACCACCAGGCACGTCGCTGGTCGCTTCTCCTCAGAGGCGATCTGAGGCAAGGTCTGGCGCAGCTGCAGTTGAGGAGCGCCCGGACGCACACCTCTTTGTCCTGGTCCCATTCCCAGAGCGAGTCGAGGATTCATCCCCGGGGGAGGAAATTATGCCTCCCCGACGAGATGAACAGCGGCAGGAGCGTCCTCAAAGGGATAAATCTGTAGCAGTCAGCAAGTCCCACCATTCACGTCACTTCACTGGCGATGGGGATGTCGCAACCCAAAACATCCTCATCCAAAAATAAGAAAAGTTAATTCCGTCAGCTCGAGTAGCAGCTGAGAGCCAAAGGAGCGACCTTATTGATAAATCATGCCATTTGATCAAAAGCTGTACATAATTAAAATATATAGAAATTCGTGAACATCTGACAAAATCCTGTGTTCATATAAAACAGGTATAAAACATGAATATTTGACAAGACATGTATTCCTTTAAAGCATGTATAAACTTGTATATTTAGCAAGTCGGGAATCTTGTATATAAATAATTTAAAACAATGATACCTTGCAAGAGCATAGAAAACTTGTATATAAATAAGGAATTTCATAAAAGGAAGATACATCATTTACAAGAGATATATATGAAATAAGAACATGCAAAGGTACCAAAGATCAGGAACTGTCAAGATGGCAACCACACGAAGCTAAATCCTCTCTCACTAAAGTGATGAGAGCAAGTCAGGGCGTTGACCTCAGTCACACGAGGTGAGGAGAGTCATAATTTTATATAATAATATACAGATAGCAAGACAAGAACATGGTAGCGAACCGGATAGCAAAACAAGATCCAGGCTGTAGCTGGCAGGACAAGAGGGGGATCTCCAAACCAGTGGATCAAACCGATAAGGTACATCCAAGCTTAGTGGTGCCGACTCATAGGTCATATGCAAGAAAACAAAACAATACTTATATATATCAGGGCAAGATGCTCATCAGCATAAGACATATCATAACAGGTCAAGCAGGAGCAAGATAGCAATTATGCTAAAAACCATATCCGGGGCAAGACTGTTGGAAATAGGTGGGCCTCTAGGATAGGTTTCAAAGACTTTTGATCCACTTGATACAGGGATCAACTATCCATAAGGCTATCAATGTGTCCAAGATGCAAACCCTCTATCTCATCTATCATGATCAGTAATATAATCTATCTTGGAGATAGAAAATCAGTAACAAACATGCAACAAAGATCTATATCATACAAGGAAATAGATTATACCTTTGGAGCTCGGTTGTGCTCGAATGAAGAATTTGCTACTTTATTTGATGACGAACTATTTCGCGAATCAAATAGGTTTCTCCAAAACCCAATGCCCTTCCACGCTATTACCCGAATCAGAATATCTTTCTCAAGAAGATGGGTGGGATCTTCAAGAGAAGACAACTAGGAACTTAAAGGAACTAGAAGAAGGAGAGAAGAGAAGTGCAACTCTTGCACAAAAGGGGGTTGGGCGTAAATTCCAAGGATGGACGTCCAAGCCCCCTTTGGTCCCTATTTATAGCTTTTGCAAACTATTCTTTACTAATTTAATTAAAGTCTCACTTCCAAATTAATTAGTAACCTTCTTCTCTTTCTTAATTACAATAGAAGTCTTACTTCCATTAATAATTAGAAACATACTATTACCACTATTAGAAGTCTCACTTCAAATAGAAATAGTAACTTTCCTTTTAGAGTTCAACTAGAATTAGTATCCGTCTGATGATTGGGCTAGCGTGGGGACCACTAGGGATTCCTTAGAAAGCTGGCTCCAACTGGAACACACGACCCCACATCTCATGTGCAATCCGGGCCAATAGTTAATTGCAAATAATTCCACTATATAAATGCAATTGAACTCAGTCTTAGGGAATTAGATAGAAGACCCTAAACATCCCTATTATCACAAGTAGGCCCCTCCATCAATATCCATGGATCAATTGGACCTGTCTTCCAAATTAGATCCATATCTTATTGTCCTTGAGCCCCAATTAATTATAATGATCAATGGTACCTTTCCAATTAACTCTTAATCGGAATGGGTGTACACTTACCAATGATTAAATCCATTAATTGGCACAAGGGGATATTAGAGATAGATTCCATCTTGACCATTGAATGTTCCCACAGCTCTACTACCACGTACCCAAATCACCGAGGTGTTGACCTACAGTTGGCCTCACTCATTAGTGATTCAAAGCAAATGAATAGATAGAATCTTGAGTTCATTAATGTCTCAGGATTGAGAGCTTACTGCTAGGGAATTATGAGAGCATACCTTAATATAAATACAGTGTTTATAAGGTGCTTCTCATGGTCCTTCAATACATCCAATGTACCAGCATTATGATCCAGAATCTTTCATTCTGATGATCAAGACAAATCACACTATCTCATAATGATCAAAATGCTGCAACCTTGTCAGTATGAGATGTCTAGTCTCATCACTGGTTGTGAAAATATTCAAGTATAAGATTTATTATACATGTCTCCCGTATGTGGATCTCATCCATACACATGTATTATATCTAGTATACTTATGGACTCCGGTTCATCTCATGAACCATTATGTCATTAATATTGGTTATGTGCAAGTATATAATTAAACACCATTTATCTCATAAAATGGAAAGCATGAATATATTGATTAATAAAGAAATGAATCAATTTATTACATCATATGCTGGTATTGAGACCATAAAACTAACAAAGAGTAGTTACAAGGCACGAAACTTGAAATCTACAAGTGAAATCCGGTAAAATCAGGTACAAATGGATTCTATAAATCTCCGGGCCAAGTGTTAAAGGTCCAAGATTTAAATCATTGTGTATAGGGTCTCGTTTGTCAATTTAATATTTATTTGGTACTCCATAGGAATTAGAGACAACCCGGAACCTTATGCACATTGATAAGTTACAAGACCTTTAACGAGATTAGAATGATGGTCCTTCTTCTTCACTATAGTCTTACACAATTCTTCGGAAATAATCAATTTAATTCTATGGTTTCGGTCAGCTTTTCGGTTGGCCGTCCACTAGCCGAAAGGCTGACCTACGGCTGACCGAAATTCTGACTGAGTACAGAAATGGGAGAAAGTAGCTCTCTGAAATTCTAACCGAAAACATTTCGGTTAGCCGAAATGCCACAATCAGAATTCAACAAAAACTGCAGCTCTCTGGAATTCGAACCAAAACATTTCAGTTAGCTTTTCGGTTAGCCGAAATGACATAATCAGAATTCGACAGAAATCGCAACTCTCTAGAATTTGAAACCGAAAACATTTCGGTTAGCTGAAATTCTGACCGAAACTGCTACGGGATAGATTTCTGAAGCTGTTTTCAGTCCTCCCTTCCTTCAAACCTTTCTCATTTTTTTAAGGGTCAGACCCTACACAATATTGAGTTGAAAACTCCACCATTTCTACATTGAAAATTTTCATTCTCAACACTTCCAATCCACCATTCCACCACATCCACTCTTCCATCAAATCATCCATAAAATGGATCCAACCTCTTCATCCCATTCACATTTAACCAAAGAAATCCATTACTTGAAACGAGTCAAGGCTTAATACAATCAAGATATCATTTTCAAGAAAGCAATATGTTAGAAAGATACATTAATGAGTGTACTGCAAATCTCAATAAAAGTATGTCATGAAGTAAAGCTTAAGTAATGAAAATCATTAATAAAAGCTAAGCATTTGCATAAAAACATGATTAATGAAAATAAATCATTTCATCCACTTGCCTTGGGTCCAAGCTAATGCAAATCAAGCTTCTAATCACTTCTTAAGCCAAAATCACAAATCTACACAAAAAACCCAAAATACACCCATTACAACCCTAAAATGGGCAAACCAAGAAATAGGAAGAGATAACTCCCAATAATCAAGATGAGGCTTCTCGAAGGCTAGGAGAACACAAATCTAGGAGATAGAGAGAATCACTTACATGGAAGACCTTCAAATAAACAAGGCTAGCTCAATGGAAATCTTGGAAAGCTTGGTTTTCTTCAAAAATGGTGTCAAAGGGTAGCTCTTGAGAAGATGAAGAAGATTTGTGAAGCTCTTCTCTTGGTTTGGCAAAGCTTTGAGGTGATTTGAGATGAAGAAAAAGCAAGAATGAGAAGAAATGGGGGAAAACCCCCCAAAGGAGCTGAACTCCTCTCACACATAGTGCTGGGACGGTTTTGGGGAAGAAGGGAGAGGAGTGATACTATTTATAATGGGTGGGTGTGGGCCCCACCACACTTAGAAACACTTAAAACTTGCAATGGAGATTAGAAGGCTCTAAGCGTCGGGTCAAGAAACTTAAAAAATGAAAAGTTTCCGAAATAAAATTATCTTTCCAACAAGGTTAATATTGACATACTTCTGGGGTCCACAGAAAAAGTCAACTATTTGGTCAAAGGGATAAAAACAGTAGATTCAAGTGTTAAGACATCGATTTATGGGCCTCGGATGTGATCGACCAAGAAGAGAGAAATGTTTTTCATAAAATCTAGTTTCCAAAAACTATATATTTGGCAAGGTTCTGAGATCTCGAAATTTGGGTCCAGATTCAATGTGAAAAGACTGATTTTGCCCCCAGTGCTGGAAAAACTGATTTTCAGAGCTTCGAATGGGCACGGGGTGACCACGAAAGTTATAGGGAATGACGAGATTAGTCAAACGAAGCTAAAATGGGAATCTTTAGAAATCAAAGAGAATCTTTCCACAATGACCACACAAAACAAATAGGACCCTATGGTCACTGTCTAGGTTCACTGGCTCCCAAAACCAAAGAAAATATAATCAAACTCAGAATCTCGATCATACAACTGGTAAACCCACTAAGGAAACAAACCCATGATTAAAAACTGCGCTAAACTAGGAAATCTGGGGTCGGGTTCTCACAGGTGACCTCCATTTGAAATGGTTATGCACTCTCCCAGAGAGATCTGTCTCGAGCTGGCGGCAGCTCCAGCTCTCCTTCCTGAAGAAATTTCAAGCTTATAGTGTCGTTCCCAAGGCCGGCGCTGATATATTGGCCCTGAAAATCAAGCAGAGTGAGAATATTACCCAGTTTGCCAAGTGATTATGGGCGACATATAGTCAGATCGAAGTCTCTAAAGACGAAGTGGCGATCTTCGCCTTCCAGAATGCTCTGTTACCAGGTAACGAGCTTAGGAAAGACCTGGCCGGAGACCCTGTAACCTCCGTGCCGGCATTGATGTCTAGGGTGAAATGGTACATTGCCCGAGAAGAAGACGATATTCGAGCTTGAGAGAGCCACGGCGTTGGGCGCAGGGACAAGACTGATCAACCTCAAAAGAGGGACAAGAAGCCATATCGGAAAAAGGAGCCGAACCAGGCTTGGGCTTCGGCCACCTTGGCAAAAGTCCCGGCATCCAAATCTGGGGGTAGTGGAAAGCCTAGACCTTCTTCCAATCCCTACTAAGCCGTGAACACCATCTTCAAGGAGCCAATCCATCAGATCATGAACAAAATCAAGAAGCAACCACACTTCGGCTGGCCTCAGCCCATGCAGGGTGATCCCTCCTCCCAAGACCAGAGCAGGTTTTGTGCCTACCACAAGCAAAATGGGCACAAAACTGAGGAATACAGGATCCTGAAGTCACACCTGGAAACGCTTGCCAAAGAAGGCACCTGAAGGATTATATTAAAACAGGTGATGGTAGCAGCAGCCGAAATCATCAAAGCGGCGACAAGGATCCAGACAGCGATGGATCAGAGAAAATCATCAACGTCATCCACCTAGCACCTCCCGCTTCCCCGAAGAGCAATATTCAAGCTCGTGCCGAGGCCAGGCGGGCCTCTCATGGAAAGGAAATTATGAGAGCCGAGCTCGGACCAGTATCAAAGAAAGCACGGCGCGAGCACCCTACGATATGATTTTCGGATAAGGACTTTGAAGGAGTCCAACTCCCTCATAACGATCCACTACTCCTCACATTGAAGCTGCGGGACTTCACAGTAAAGAGAATCCTCATCGACTCCAGCAATTCGTCTGAAATCCTCTATTTCAGCTATTTCAAGAAAATGGGACTCTCAAAAGCAGACTTGCAAAAGGCTCGTACACCCTTGATAGGATTCAGCGCCAAGCCGGTATACCCCAAAGTGAAGGTCACTCTGGAAACCCGGGTGGGCGGGGCATCCGTAATGACCGACTTCCTCATGGTAGATGCTCCCTCTCCCTATAATGCTATTATGGGTAGAACTTGGCTCCACAATATGGAGGCAATTCCCTCCACTCTTCACCAAAAGCTTAAGTTCTTGTTGAAGAACAAAGATGGCAATGTGGATGTGATCACCGTGGAAGGGGACCAGCAGATGGCCAGGCAGTGCATGATGGCCGTAGTCCCTGTTGAAAAGGAGTCGGGGCAAGTACATATGGCAGAGCTTGAGAAGGAGCTGGACGAGATCGGCAAAGACCCAATAAGGAAGAGCGTCGAAGATCTAGCCGAGATCAGGATCGATCCGCTCGACCCAGACAGGTTCTTTTTGCTCGGCAACGAGCTCGCCGATCCTGAAAGGTCTGAGCTCTCTAGATTCTTGTTGTGAAACACATATGTCTTCGCCTGGACTCCGAATGAAATGCCGGGTATTGACCCCGAGATCATGTATCACACACTGAACATGGATCCCAAACACAAGCCCATGATGCAAAAAGCCCGCACGTCAGGTTTACCACAGACAGAAGTCGTGGCCGAAGAGCTCGACAGATTGCTGGAAGCTGGAGTAATCAGAGAGGTCCAATATCCAGTCTGGTTAGCCAACACGGTGGTTGTCAGCAAGAAAACCGGCAAGTGGAGAGTGTGCATCGATTTCACCGACCTCAATAAAGCTTGCCCGAAGGATAGCTTCCCACTCCCAAAGATCGATCAGATGATCGACGCCACCGCTGGCCACGATAGGATGAGTTTCCTCGATGCCTATCGAGGTTACCACCAGATCCCAATGTATGAGCCAGACGAGGAGAAAACAATGTTCATAATGCCCCGAGGCACTTATTGTTACAAGGTCATGCCATTTGGATTGAAGAACGCGGGGGCAACCTACCAGCGGTTCGTCACCAAGATGTTCCAGGCTCAGCTCGACAGGACAATCGAAGTGTATATTGACGACATGGTCGTCAAATCCAAGCAGTCTCATGACCATCTAGCAGACGTGGCTCAAGTTTTTGACATACTCAGGGAGTTCAAGCTCAAGTTGAACGCGTCCACATGCGCCTTCGACGTCGCTTCCGGCAAGTTCCTCAGGAGCTTAGTTACACGGAGAGGGATAGAGACCAACCCAGACCAGATCACGGCGATCCTGGGAGTCCAGAGCCCAACAACCACAAAGGAAGTTCAAAAGCTGACAGGCATGGACGCCGCACTCAATCGATTCATCAGCAGATCATCATATAAATGCAGACCTTTCTTTCAGCTTTTAAGAAAAAATCTAAAATTTCAATGGACCCCTGAGTGCGACCAAGCACTGCAGGCACTCAAAACCGATCTCTCTTCGCCACCCTTGCTCTCTACTCCAACCCGAGGAAAGATGCTGTACTTGTATCTGGCGGTCTCAGATCGTGGGGTGAGCTCTGTCCTCTTCAAAGAGGAAGATAAACTACAAAAGTCGATCTATTACACAAGCAAGATCCTTCTTGAGGCCGAGACCAGATACCTCTTGCTCGAGAAGGTTGCGTTGGCACTCATCAGTGCCTCTCGCAAGCTCTCTCATTACTTCCAGTCTCACCCCATTGTGGTTGTTACGGAGCACCCACTCAGGTCTATTTTCAAAAAAGCTGACTTTTCAGGCAGGATCTCCAAGTAGGAAGTCGAACTGGGACAGTAAGATATCCAATATTAGTCCAGGACCGCGATCAAGGCCCAGATTTTGTAGATTTCATTGTCGAGTTCGTCTCTCCGAGTTCGGCACCAACCCAGCCCGGCACCGAACTGGGGGGCAGAGGGCATGAAAACGAAGTCACCGAGGTCGATGAACTATCTTGGAGCCAAGCCCTTGACTCGGCATGGAAAGTCTTCGTCGAGGGCTCATCTACTTCCAAGAGAGCTGGCGCCAGCGTAGTCCTCCAATCGCCAGAAGGACTGGTCATAGAACAAGCTCTGACCCTAGACTTCAAGGCAACAAACAACGAAGCTGAGTACGAAGCTCTAACAGCGGGACTAAACAGCGCCAAAATCCTCGGAGCCCAACAATTGGTGGTTTTCAACGACTCACAATTGGTGACAAGCCAACTAACTGGGGAGTACCAAGCCCGGGAGGATAGGATGGCGGCCTATCTAGCCCTCGCAAAGAAACTCCTCACTCAGTTCCAGATAGCCGAAGTCAGGCAGATCACCAGGGATACTAACTCGCATGCTGATGCCCTCGCAAACCTGGCCTCCGCTATCGAAGCAGGAAAGAAAAGAACTGTTGAGATTGGGTCGTTGCCGAGATCAAGCTTAGAGCTCCATCCATCTCGGCAGATTTTATGCCTTGATCTCGGCCCAAGCTGGATGGACCCAATCACTTCCTACCTCAAAGATGATCGGCTCCCCGAAGATAAAAATGAGGCTCACCGGATCAGGCTCAAAGCAGCTTGATTCTGGCTGTCTCCCGAAGGCAAGCTCTACAGAAAATCTTTCACCGGCCCCTACCTCCAATGCGTTCATCCGAGCAAGGTTGACGATTTTCTGTATGAGATTCACGAAGGGATTTGTGGAAGCCATATCGGAGGACGGTCACTGGCATACCGAGCTATCAGCCAGGGTTACTGGTGGCCATACATGCAGAAGGACGCGCAGCTATACGCCAGGAAGTGCGAGAAGTGCCAGAAGTTCTCCCATTCCCTTCATCAGCCGGCGCAGGACTTGAGCCCCCTCTCCAGCCCGTGGCCCTTCGCCCAATGGGGCTGGACATCGTGGGACCTCTCCACCGGGCTCCAAGGAACAAGAGATGGTTGATTGTTGAACCAAAAATGTCACGTTGCTTCTTCAAAATCCAGAAAGCTACATGAAGTCGCAGCCTGCCATAAATAGGCAATGCTACTTCCAAAAAATCAAATATTGTCAGAATCAAACAAAAACTGCAAGATCCTTCAATACAGCCAAAAGAGGAGTACACAAGAAGTTTCGGGCTATTTCAAAATCATTGGCTTAACTTCGCTTCTCCGGTAGCTAAAAAGGAGCTCCCTGCGGCGAAAGCATCGGAGACACCAAATCTTCGATCAGAGCCGATGGATGTTCTCAAAATACATCCAAAAGGTTCCACGTCAAGTTCCGAGTCAAACCGACCACGTTTGACCCTACATCAACCCTCGAACAGTTAAATCAGGCCTCTCGGTGGTGAAGCTCCTCGAGACCATGGTTACCAAGACAGAGCCTATGGATCATCTTAAAATGACTCCAGTAGGTTCCCTGTCAAATTTCAAGTCAATCGGACATCGGATGACCGCACATCAAGCCGCGACATCTTCATCGCGACAAAAGCAAGTCTACTGGTGATAGGACAAACGGATTCAAAACTCAAACAAAAGCCTATAGTTGGTCTTATTTATTGCTCAGCAGGCTTCACCCCAAATTTCAGGTCCTTCCAACATTGTTTGAACCCAGTTTCAGCTTCTGACGAAAAATCGGCAGCTCTGCGCGACAAAGTCTTCGGCTTTCTCAGAAAATTGGAAACTTTGCAAAACAAAATGCAAGGATTCTCATCAGGTTTTCTATAGGGAAATCAGGCCAATAAATGATCAAAAATGTCAAGGAAAAATACAGAAGAAAAAAGAATAAAAAAACAGCAAAAACGGACACAAAACGGGACAAAAGGGGGGAAAACCCCCCAGGGTCGCCGGCGACCCTGGAGCCCGAGATCGTTGGGAGGGCCCCGAAAACCCCGTTTTTCATCGTTTCTTCGTGATTCGAAGCGTCTGACCTCTGGTATTTTCCAAAATTCATACTTTTGAGACACCAAATCCTTTGACATCCATCAAAAATACGGGTCAATCATCAAGAGTATCAAAATCAACATTGATCGCCAACCGTTCAACCAAAAAAAGTGTGCTTTCTACCCAACCGATCGAGCAATCGACAGGACAGATAGCACCGACCCGCTGTTGGCAACCAACACCTGAAGTTACATGGTCATCTGATGTCGATATACATGATGATCTATCGATGATCATCGCCAGAAGAATCCCAAAAGACGCGGCACGGCCCGCGACTCTTCAACTGCTCGGCGACCACTTAATGCGATTAATTGACTAGCTTTATTGCAGTCATTAATCCATTTCTTTGGACGGCCCAATCAGAAGCAAGCATCCGGGAGTTACAAGTCAAGAGATTCATGACATTTAAACCATGAAACTCCTCCCATCATGGCGATTAAAGGCGATTAAATGCCCTCAATCTCCTCCGGCCAATCAGAAGCCAAGAAAAAGGAGTTACAAAATAAAGGAATTAAATCCTATAACTCCTCCCATTATGCGGCTTAATGACAATAAAAGCCCATAAACCCTCCTAAATGGCTACCAAAAAGCCTATAAATAGGAGAGCACTCCAAGAAGAAAAAACACACAACAGACTGCAGAAAATCCGGAAACTCAGACAGAAAAAGGCATCAGAAATCTAAGAGAAAGGAAGAGAGAAAACTCTGCGGAAGTTCTACACCGACCACCGTTACAAGGTGACAAAAGTCCCTTGGGGGGGTACCCCCCCCCGCAAGGTCCTTGCCTTCTCCTTCTGCCTCCAATGGCTTACACATGGCTTTTCAGCCCGTCTACTTAGTTTTTTATTAGACATAGGACCTCCTTTTGGTCTTTGTCCTCTAAAAACCTGAGGTTATAGCCAAGCCAAGCGAATCAATAGCATCATCTATTCTCATTTACATGGATGATGGCGAAGTCCACACATGGCTTGCGACCGTCAATCTGAACGAGTCCCCCACAATCTCCTGAGAAGTTAGATCCTCCTTTTCCTGCTTTTCATTGTAGTTTGTATTTTTTTTAAAAGAGACAAAAATCATAACTCTTGTCTTTCATTATTGATAAGGATTGTAAATTGGCTATAAACGCCAAAATCGGCTATAAACGCCAAAAATCAGCTATAAACGCCAAAAAACCGCCTTTCACGGCAAATCAAGAAAATGTCTCTTTTCTTAAATATATGTGCAATGGAAAACTTGAAAGAAGTTTATTTCCTTTTTACTTGCAAAGGTTGATCTCCTGATCACCACTTGTAATTCCAAGTAAATAAAAAATCTAGCACACCCACACAAAAGAAATGTTGATGCACGCATCTGCCCCCCTCCGGTTACGAAAGGGTCGGACCCAAACGGACTCCCACATCCGCCAACCTCGGTAGAACCGAGCGAGCAGAATGCACTGGTCCTTCAAGCTGGCACACCCGGTGGGACCCGTTCATTTGAGAACACGATGCTAGAAATGAAATATTTGTATATCATATCTATTGCTCTATGCTAATACTTCTTTTCTTGATTCCTTGGCTACTTTCTAATTGGTGGCCTATGTTGGGTTCCGCATCTAAAAAAAATGAGATGAGAATTTTTGGAAATTTCTAATTTTTTGAATTTATTTCCACTCTTTCTCTTTTCAACAAAAAAATCAGATTTTTGGATTCAAAATTGAGAAACCTTGATCCTTTCCTATCGTTCATCGTGCTTGTAGAAATATTGAGCCTGTTCGACTAAGGTTTTGGGCCATCGTTTCTCTTCGATGAGTTCATTAGAAAAAAAAACCAAAAAATTTAGATTTTTCATTTTGGATTCAAAATTGAGAAACCTTGATCCTTTGCTATCGTTCATCATGCTTGCAGAAATGTTGAGCCTGTTCGACTAAGGTTTTGGGCCATCGTTTCTCTTCGATGAGTTCATTAGAAAAAAAAAACAAAAAAAAAACAAAAAATTAGATTTTTCATTTTGGATTCAAAATTGAGAAACCTTGATCCTTTCCTATCGTTCATCGTGCTTGCAGAAATGTTGAGCCTGTTCGACTAACGTTTTGGGCCATCGTTTCTCTTCGATGAGTTCATTAGAAAAAAAAACAAAAAAATTAGATTTTTCATTTTGTATTCAAAATTGAGAAACCTTGTTCCTTTCCTATCGTTCATCGTGCTTACAGAAATGTTGAGACTGTTCAACTAAGGCCTTCGGCCATCGTTTCTCTTCGATGAGTTCATTAAAGATCTAAATATATATATATATAAATATAAAAAAAAGAAGACATAGAACACTAAGGTTAAACCAACTGCGTTCTTTGATCATTGTTGATTCATGAAAAGCCTTGTCCAGAGTGTGGAGACAGCTTGACTGTTCTAGGCAAGGGTCCTCCAAACGGGTTCATTAAGTAATCCAACCCTTACCTGGGGGCAATTCTATCAATCGAGATTTCATAAGACCGGGTTAGGAGGCCTATGTGTACTCTCGCGTGTTTTAAATAAAAAGTTTTTCAAAATAAAAAATTTTAAAATAAAAAAATTTTCAAAAAAAATATATCTTAGAAAAAATAAAAAAAAATAAAAAAAAAGATTTTTTTAAAAAAAATCTTGAACAAAAATTCTTCAAAAAAAAATATAACTTCCGACATTTTGGATTCAGATTGGAGAAATTTTGGTCTTCTCCTTTCTGAGCACTGGCGCTCGCGGAAATCGCTGAGCCCGTGTTCAGATTGGAGTGCCTTTTGCTCTCTTTGACGAACCCGATATTGGCCTTTAAAAAAAAAACTCGTCATTTTTGGATTCAGATCCGAGAAATTATGGTTCATTTCCTTCTGAATACTGGCGCTCGCGGAAATCGCTGAGACCGTATTTGGATCGAAATACCATCTCGACCTTTCAAAACAGGGAATCTCATCTCATTGATGCGGTCTCAAAACATTTGTGTCTAGCGGTACTAGTACGCCCTTTTAGGGTCTACTGTATTCGCAACCGGCACATTTGTAACTCCAACTTTATATTCTTCTTACCTCGAGCAAGCTCTCCTTCTTGATAAGTCAAATTTAAGTTCACAATTGCTTCTAGCAGTCACTGGGATGCTCATTCTGGGTTTACCATACCTGCGATCAGAACAATTGTACCCTCTATGGCTTTCTGCCTTCTTCATATTGCTTGGGTCATCTCCCTCGAGCAATTTGAAAAGACAAAATCATGGAACTTCCCATTTATGATCATTATATTCTTGTGATTACAAATGGATGTGGTCTTGTTTCAGAAAATTTTCGAAAACTAACAATGGCAGCTTCACTAACCATTACATTCGACGAGAACAAGCACCAACTTATGCTTCAACATAAGCAAACCACGCGCACCTACAAGCGCCCCATCAGTTGCCGAAGCGTCTACTCCCTCGGCAACTCTCTGAACTTCGGGTCGACCTCGACTCCCCGGACTATCGTCTCTGGGACGCTGGGACCATTCCCACTTCCTGAGGAACAAACTGCTCCTTCCAAGAAGCAGAAACTCTCCTATCAACGTGTCACTACCGTGACACCAAAGGCGAGCACTAGAAGGCCCGAAGACCATGGCAGCCCCACGAAGCCTCAACCAGCAAACGACCAGGTCTATCCCAAGACTTGGTCCCCAAGGCCTTCACCAAAACAAAGAAGGTCCCAAACATCCACCAAGCCAGCATTCCTGGCCTCACTCAAGGAGAACCAGTTCTACCCTCTTGCTTACATAAAAGATGAGAGACCCATCTCCAACCTGACTACCAAGTCAACCCAGCATGAACCGGCTTGTTCCTACAAGCCCAAAATCAAGTCATGCATCACAAGGCCTTTGTAAGCACCTGCTAAGGCCTACAAACCTGCAGTTCGACCCTTCATCTCTATAGGGGCCGAACTCCAAAAATTCGAAGCTTCGCTACAACAGGCGAAGGACCGGGTTCGCATCCTGTCCTTGCCCATCTACAAAGAAGACAGGTTCGGTTGCTACGCCCGAGGGAGCACATCCTTCATCGTCAAAACCCCGCCAGAGCTGACCGAAGCTCAAATTGCTTGTCGTATACGCCGCCGCGCGTCGTATCGGCAAAAGAGACTAGAGAAGCAAAGGACCCATCCTCTTACACTTCAAGTCTCTCCCAAATAGGTCGAAAAAGAAAGACCCAACCAAGTTGCTGCCGTCCATATGGTTGGAAAAACCAGAAGGCGCCAAAAGTCGGCAACAAAAATCCATGTCCGACGACCGATGACCAGCAGCGTCTCCAGGACAAGAAGACATTCAGAAGAATCCCCTGCTCCTTCAAGCAAAGGACGGCAGAGTGATCCTTCCTCAAGCTCTTCTTCAAAAAGAATGAGCCCCAACTCAGTCACCAAGACAGTTTTCTCATTCAAATCCTGAAGGATGAACGTCCTGGCTAAAAATTCTGAGCCACCACCCCGCAATCTACCTCAAGATGATGCGATCACCCGCATCCAGCAGTTGAAACAAGGCCAGCAGAGGATTGAAACTCTGATGGAAAACCTTCTCCTTGATGGACAGCGCTTCTGCTCGGTTCTACCGAGGTCGGCGATCGTGGGAGTCCGTTGGGTCCGACCCTTTCGTAACCGGGGGGCAAAGGCGTGCATCAACATTTTTTTGTGTGGGTGTGCCAGATTTTCTATTTTACAAGGAATTGCAAGTGGTGATCCGGAGATCAACCTTCGCAAGTAAAAAAGAAATCAACTTCTTTCAAGTTTTCCATTGCACATATATTTAAGAAAAGAGACATTTTTCTTAGTTTGCCGTGAAAGGCGATTTTTTTGGCATTTATAGCCGATTTTGGCGTTTATAGCCGATTTCTGGCGTTTATAGCCGATTTTGGCGTTTATAGCCGATTTACAATCCTTATCAATAATGAAAGACAAGAGTTGTGATTTTTGTCTCTTTTTCAAAAAAATACGAACTGCAATAAAAAGCAAGAAAATGAGGATCTAACTTCTCAGGAGATTATGGGGGACCCGTTCAGATTGACGGTCGCAAGCCATATGTGGGCTTCGCCATCATCCATGCAGATGAGAACAGAGGATGCTATTGATTCACATGGCTTGGCTATAACCTCAGGTTTTTAGAGAACAAAGACCAAAAGTAGGTCCTATGTCCAATAAAAATCCGAGTAGACGGGCTGAAAAGCCATGTCTAAACTATTGGAGGCAGAAGGAGAATGCAAGGACCTTGGGGGGGTACCCCCCAAGGGACTTTTGTCACCTTGTAGCGGTGGTCGGTGTAGGATTTCCGCAGAGTTTTCTCACTTTGATGCCTTTTTCTGTCTGAGTTTCCGGATTTTCTACAGTCTGTTGTCTGTGTGTTTTCTGTTGTGTCTCCGTCGTCCTTTTCTTCTTGGAGAGCTCTCCTATTTATAGGCTTTTAGGTAGTCATTTAGGAGGGTTTATGGGCTTTTATTGTCATTAAGCTGCATAATGGGAGGAGTTACAGGATTTAATTCTTTATTTTGTAACTCCTTTTTCTTGGCTTCTGATTGGCCGGAGCCGATTAAGGGCATTTAATCGCCTTTAATCGCCATGATGGGAGGAGTTTCATGGGTTAAATGCCATGAATCTCTTGACTTGTAACTCCCGGATGCTTGCTTCTGATTGGTCCGTCCAAAGAAATGGATTAATGACTGTAATAAAGCTAGTCAATTAATCGCATTAAGTGTTCGCCGAGCAGTTGAAGAGTCGCGGGCCGTGCCGCGTCATTTGGGATTCTTCTGGCAATGATCATCGATGGATCTTCATGTAGATCGACATCGGATGGCCATGTGACTTCAGGTGTTGGTTGCCAACAGCGGGTCTGTGCCATCTGTCCTGTCGATTTCTCGATCGGTCGGGTAGAAAGCACACTTTTTTTGGTTGACCGGGTGGCGATCAATGTTGTTTTCGATACTTCTGATGATTGACCCGTGTTTTTGACGGATGTCAGAGGATTTGGTGTCTCAAAAGTATGAGTTTTGGAAAATACCAGAGGCTGGACGCTTCGAATCGCGAAAAAACGGCGAAAACCGGGGTTTCCGGGGCCTTCCCGGCGATCCCGGGCTCCAGGGTCGCCGGCGACCCTGGGCCAGGGTCGCAGGGGCCTGCGACCCTGGGGCGGTTTTCCCCCTTTTTGTCCCGTTTTATGTCCATTTTTGCTGTTTTTTTATTCTTTTTTCTTCTGTATTTTTCCTTGACATTTTTGACCATTTATTGGCTTGATTTCCCTGTAGGAAACCTGATGAGAATCCTTACATTTTATTTTGCAAAGTTTCCAATTTCCTGAGAAAACCGAAGACTTTGTCGCGCAGAGCTGCCGGTTTTCCGTCAGAAGCTGAAACTGGGTCAAACGATGTCGGAATGGCCTGAAATTTGGTGTGAAGCGTCCTGAGCAATAAATAAGACCAACCATAGGCTTTTGTTTGAGTTTTGAAGCCGTTTAGGGTCTTATCACCAGTAGACTCGCTTTTGTCGCGATGAAGATGTCGCGGTTTGATGTGCGGTCAACCGATGTCCGATTGACTTGAAATTTGACAGAGAACCTATTGGAGTCATTTTAGGATGATCCATAGGCTCTGTCTTGGAAACCATGGTCCCGGAGAGCTTTGCCGCCGAGAGGCCTGATTTGGCTTCCGAGCGTCAAACTATGGTCAAATGTTGTCGAAATGACCTAAAATTTGACGTGCAGCCCTTTGTAAGCATTTTGAAGCCGTCCATGTGCTCTATCTGATGAGTGATGGCCTCGGCGGTTCTTGCTGCCGAGAGGCTTGATTTAGCTGTTCGAGGGTTGATGTATGGTCAAACATTGCCGGTTTGACTCGGAACTTGACGTGGAGCCTTTTGGATGTATTTGGAGGCCATCCATCGGCTCTGATCGAAGATTTGATGACTCCGATGATTTCGCCGCCGGGAGCTCCTTTTCAGCTGCCGGAGAAGCGAAGTTACGCCAAATGATTTTGAAATGGCCCGAAACTTCTTGTGTACTCCTCTTTTGGCTGTCTTGAAGGATCTTGCAGTTTTTGTTTGATTCTGACAAAATTTGATTTTTGGAAGAAGCATTGCCTATTTATGGCAGGTTGCGACTTCATGTAGCTCTTTGGATCTTGAAGACACAAAGTGACATTTTTGGTGTCAACAAATGTCCCCTCGAGGTACAGCGACGAGTTGCTTATCATTTGTAGTCGATGTGCCTCGAAGAGATTTTTGAAGGAGAGCCTGTGACTTGACCAAGAGTCTTTGAGCAGTCTTTGTTTTTTTGTATTTGTAGCCTTTTGAGCTTCCACGGGAATCTTATAGTAGTGAAAGGGATCACGTACCATCTCGAGGCAAAGTTTTGAAGATGACATCAGGGATGTGGATTTGGGTTTTGACCTTGTGACCTAACAGGCTGTATGTGGCAGGTTAGGGTGTCGGGTTTGGTTTTGATCGTGTGACCCAACAAGCTGTATGTGGAATGTTGGGGGATCAATTTTGGTTTTGATCTTGTGACCTAACAGGCTGTATATGGCAAGTTAGGGGATCAGGTTTTGGTCTTGTGACCTAACAAGCTGTATGTGGCAAGTTAGGGGACCAGGTTTTGGTTTAGATTTTTGTGGAATGTCAATTTCAAGATTTTGGCTCAATTTGGTAGATGAGGCTGGATGGTTTGATTTTTGGAAGCTCATGGGGCTTGGAATTCTATTTTTGTATGGTCGAATCAACTCAAAAGAGGCATGGAACCATTTTTGTATGCTCTTGGTAAGAGGGATTTCTCTTTGACTAAAAGCCCAAAAAGTTTTTTTCCTTTTTTTTTTTAAGTGCCTAGGTGGTCAAACCTGGCTCATATGGGCTAACCCATGGGACCTTAAGCTTTTGAAATGGCTTAGATCTCATATGGTGTCATTTTTGTAAAGATTATCCAAAAATATCTCTTTTGGATAGAGAATATCTAAGAATATCTTTACCTGGAGAGAATCTCTCATGTTCCCTTTATTTTGGGATAGGATATCTCAAGATATCTTTCTTTTGGGAAAGAATCCTTCATTGATCCTATTTTTTGGGAGAAAAACTCTCATTGATTTCTTTTTGGGAAAAAATCCTTCAAGATATCTTTCTTTTGGGAAAGAATCTTTCTAATCTCTTTCTTTTGGTAAGGTTACTAATTAGTAACACTTACCTCTTTCTTTTTTCCTTCTTTGGTTTGCTCTCTTCTATAAAAGCAAGGAGGAGGTTGGATCTCTTGCTCTTATTACTTTCTTTTGCAATCATCTCAAGAGGGCTTCATGACCAAGAGTTCTTCTTCTTCAAGATCTTCAAGACTTTGCTTCTTCTTCTCCATCAATGGCTTCAAGTAAGTTCCCTTTTTCAAGAAAACTCCATTGTAGGAAAAATAAAAAGTTCTTTCTTTCTTCTTTTTTTTGTTTCTTTCGTTCTCTTTTCTTTTAATTTCTTCTTTTTTTTTCTCCGCGTGCTTCCCTTTTTTTTTTACACGTGTTTTCTTTTTGCTTTCTTTTTTTTTGTTTTGCATTTTTTTTTGTTTCTTTTGTGGGCCGTACGGACAGATCCCTTTTTTTTTCTTTTCTTTTTTTTTGTTTTCTTTCCCCCCTTTTTTTGAGAAAGTTTTCTTTTTTTTTCTTTTTTTTTTGCTCGTCATGATAATGCATTTTTTTTTACCAAGATGTTCATTCATGTATATTTTTGTAAATTGAATTTGTGGCATGATGTGATAGCATACCTGAAAGTTTTCGCAAATTTGGGAATTTGGAGCTTGCAGCGCTGTTGAGCCCTTCCTGATTTTGCGGAGACTTTGAGGTTTCGAAAGTTTGGAGTTTCGGAGCTCGTAGCGATGTTGAGCCCATCTTCAAGCTTTCTATTTCTTTCGGGATAGTTCCTTTTCTTCGGAATTGCCCCGTCATCATGTCAAAATTTCGCCAGATTTTTTTTAGCGAGATTCTGTCATTTTGATGTTTGATCTTTTTCTTTTCCATCCTTTTCAGGTGGTTCCTCCAGAACGAACAAGGGTAAAGAGCCTGTACAAGCGTACCTCGTCGATCTTCTAAATCTTCTAATCCGGCCGTTCAGCAGGCCTTTGAGAAGGTCCAGTATGTTGAGAGAAATTTGGAAGAATGCGACTCCCTCAATAGAGATGAGATGAGGCAACGACTGATCACTCTCAAGGGAGAGGAATTCTATAAGATCATGGTAAGCAGTCGTCCATGGGTGATGGAAGATCAGAGCGTTTTGCCCAAGCCTACCTTCTTCTTTGGTGATGTAGTCCCTGATGACATGACATACCAGAGGAGGTATTTTCAGTTTTCTTTCACAGCAGATGGTGAGAAGAAGACTGTTGTTACCCGGTCGACGTTTGATCGCACCGTCTCGATCATGAGCCTTGCCCCCACGTGCTCTAAGAGGGAAGATCCTCCAAGCTGGGTGAGAAGGACAAATGTAATCAAGACCGGGGTTTTTGTTGGCGGTTCTCCTGGATATACGGAGAGGTCGCTTGTTGACATGGACCTACTGATGCCATCCAGCGGCTACCAGGGTTCTGATTATCCGTCGGTCGATTTGAGACCGGTGGGCCTTGGTATTTTTAGCGGTGACGGCAGCAACTGGATCAAGCCTTTTCGACTCCGTGGCCGTTTCAATGCTGACTCCGAGTGGAAGTCATGGACTGATCGCGTCCTGCTGATTGGTGGCGCTGTATTGAAGGAAGCCGGGATTTTTAGATGCGGTCCGTGCCTTTAGGGAGACCGTGATCTTTTCCGACGAGGCCTTCATGGCTATGCTGGAATCATTCCTCCCACAAACCAATACCTTTGTTGTGACGAATGGTGAGATTGGTTTCTCTTTGAAGGAGCTGAGCGCCATTACTAGATTGCCCATCCTCGGCGAACTCTATAAGGAGTTTATGCCGATTGACAGCGTCCTTGAGGGGCAGTCTGAGGAGTTCAGGCTTCTATACTTTCAGCTCGTCGCCTTCTATGATTTTTTGAAGGAGAAAGAAGGTTTGAAAGTTAGATCCAGCAGTTGGAAGAGTTCTAGCTCTTCATTCCCTAACTTTTTTGATAGCAGGGAGTCTTCTGATAGCGTGACCCAAGAAGCCGGAGCTCAGGATCCAAGTTCAAAGAAGATCTTGGCCATGCAAGTAGAGTTGAGAGATTTCTGTGCAAGTACAAGCGCCATATGTCCTGACATTGCACTGCGGAGAGATCTCGCTGTTTACCTCACTTATTGGCTTGGTGAGGCTATTTTTGCTGGAGGAGATGGAACGCACATCAGGCCACATTGTATTTTTCCGGCTTGTCAGATGGCATTTGGAGAGCAGCTTGCTTTGGTGCCAGCTCTTTACTCCTACTTGTGTACCGAACTGTAAGCTGCTGCTTTTTTGGTTTGGCTTGGGCTTCCCATGAATAGGGTATTTTCAGCCCACATCTTTTATTCGTGGTACATGTACCACTGTCCTGGCTTCCACCGGCTGGGTGCTGCACAGGATGATGATCCTCTGGGCAAAGCCGTGTCCGAATCACTTTTGTTTACCCGCATGAGGATCCGACGGTTCAGGGACGTCGAGATGGGGCAGTCTTCAGTGAAGCTTTCTCCGGAGTTGCGGAAGAAGGCTTTTGATTTTGGTGCCTCCCGAGACTCTACCAGGGCGGGGTCGGGAAGGCATTATTCCTTGACGAATGCAGAGAGAGAGTGGTTTTTCAGCATACGTGTTGGCACGATGGTGTGCCGTAGACATCTTTTCGTCGACATCCAGCCGTAAGTACCCTCTCGCTTTGCTTTGCAGCTGGGCTTTTCTCAAGGCGTTGTTGGAGCGCCTTCAAGCACGGTGAAGCGCTTTGGAGGTTTACAGGACGGGAGAAATGCATGGGCTTTCTATAGTGCTGAAGATACTACAGCCATGATTTCTTATCCTGTGTTGCTGACTTCCCGGACTACCGGCTTTGCGAAGTGGTTCGCGGAGAGCTTTTCGGCATATCGGGGGCTTTCCAAGAAGGAGCTTGATGTGAAGCTGGCATCTGGAAAGGACCTTGGAAAGTCGGATGGCGTCCGGTGAGAGGAAGTTTGGGCCTTCCTTTCTGGAGAGAAGCACAAGACAGGCTTTCTCGGTGATCAGGGCGTCATTGGTTCTGAAGCTGTTCGAGAAATACCTGATGAGGCTTTAGAGCAGCTAGAACAGGAGGAAGCCGAACTTGGTGCTTGGATGCAAGCGGCACAGAGGCAAGCTTCCGTGGAGTCTACTGGCAAGAGTAGACCATCCAGTAAGGAGTCAAGTGGGAAACCTGACTCTGACAGTGGGGCAGGTTCCTCTAAGAAGCGAGCCCGCAGGAGTAAGAGGAGGAGGAGTCATCATCGCAGCAAGGGGCAGCATGAGGACTCTCCTGACTTGGAAGTTCCTCTTACTATCAATGAGGATGTGCCAGTGGATGCTGACGAGCCTCCAGAGAAGAGAAGCCGAGAAGAAGAGACCGTCGGTGAAGGTATGATTCTTCCTTTTTATCTTTCCATTTCTTTTCATGGGATTTTTCCATGTTCTGATTTGCTTCTTGTTTCTGCTTTTCTTTCTTTCTTTTTTTCTTTTTTTTTTTTTAGCAGAGGAAGACTTGGTGATGCCTGAGGTTCCAACCGATGAGGTGGTGACGGATCCTGTCGGGGCACCTGAAGAAGAACCGAGGGACTCTGGAGTGAATCTAGAATCTACAATTGGTACAACTTCTTTTGTTTTTTTTTTTTTTTTGTCTGTGACTTGGTTTGCTAACATTTTTTTGTTTTTTTGCCAGCTGACATGCCACAGGATTCCGATGACTTTGAACCATCGATGGTGGCAAATGTTGATGATGCTTCCGATGAGTTCATGGAGGAAGAGAGTGTTCCGCCAGTCGTCGAAGAAGGTATTTTGTAGTAATATCCCTGATAATGATTTTCAAACAGGATTATATTCATACCTTTTTGTGTTTCTTTTGGCAGGTTTTGAGGTGATAGAGGAGAGTCAGTCGCTTCCAGAGCAAGGGATGCCAGAGGTTGATCCAGAGGTAGAGACTCCTGGGACTAGTTCTGACAATGTTGAGAAGATACCTCGTGCTGAGATTCCTTCCCGAGCAGGAGCAGCTTCAACTGGAAAGAGTTTTTTTGTTACTCTTCCAACAGATGATGACATGAGCAGCCGACCAACGGAGTTGGGCGAATCTTCAGCTGGGCCATCTCTTCTTTTTGCGAAGAAGGTGGTGGTGCGAGTTCTGAGCTCTTGGATTGAGACTCTGCTTTCTGGGCACTTAGATGCCGGATTTGGGATGATCCAGCATGTGCGTGAGATTCTCGGTGATGCCGAAGAGGCTGGTCTAGATGTCACAAGTGCCAAGGGGATCGTTGATAGGATCATTGAGCTGGGTGACAGGTGGTTTGAGACCATGGGTTTTCCTGATGACCAGTTCTTCAAGGAGATGTTCCTGGACCCTACGGATAAGGCTCAGTCTAACCTAGATGAGGCTACAGAAAGCAGGAAGCAGGTAGTCCGAGAGAAGAACTTAGAAGAGCTAAACATCATTGGGCTGACACATGACCTTAACATCCTTGATAGGGAGGTCGATGAGGCCAGGAAACGTCTTGAGCATCTGCAGGCACAAGTCCCTGCCAAGTGGATTGCAATAATAGAGGCTCGTGAAAGGGAGACTGCTCTGATTCACCGGGTTGCAGATGCCAATCGAGTTCTTAAAAGGAAGTCTGATGAGAACAAACAATGGCGAACTGCTCGAGATAAGCTTCCCGGTGCGAAAGAAGGGTTACAGCCCACTTCAGCATCTCATGGCAAATTCCTGAAGAAGCGTGCCTTGGAATCCTTGACGGTTGAGGCCAAAAGTTTGCTTAAGGAGCTGAACTCTTGGCTGGAGACCATTTTTTATTGAGCTCCTGATTTTTGTAGCGGAAACTATCCTTCTCTCTTTTTTCTGGTACCACTTGTATTTTTTGGTACTTTTTTTTGTAGTGCTTGTGAACACTTTCTCTTTTTTTTTGGTACCACATGTATTTTTTGGTACCCTTTTTTTTTGTAGTGCTTGTGAGCACTTGCTTTTTTCTTGGTACCACATGTATATTTTTTGGTACTCTTTTTTTATTTTTTTATTTTTTTTTGTTTTCCCTACGCTCACTTGAATCTTTTTGTGATAAAAGTAATTGCTAAATGGGATGCCCCTTCTTTTTTTTGTTTTGTTATCCCTACGCTCACTTGAATCTTTTTGTAATAAAAGTAATTGCTAAATGGGATGTGATCAAAAGCTTGTCATTTTGTGAAAATCTTTTGTCAAATGATTGTTTTGGCATGGAAGCCAGGTTTTTGCTTGTGGCATGGAAGCCGATTTTGGAATGAGAGCCAACTTTTTGTGGCATTGATAGCCGAGTTTTTTTTTTTTGTGGCATCTATAGCCGGTTTTGGTGGCATTGATAGCTAGTTTGTTTTGTGGCATCTATAGCCGGTTTTTGGTGGCATTGATAGCCGAGTTTGTGGCATTGATAGCCGGGTTTTTGAAAGCCAATCTTTGTTTGTGGCATTGATAGCCGGTTTTGTTTTGGTGGCATTGATAGCCGGTTTGTGGCATTGATAGCCGGTTTTTGTGGCATCTATAGCTGGTTTGTGGCATTTATAGCCGGTTTGGTTTTCAAAAATGCAAGTATCAACTAAAAGTCGCATGCTGAATGTTCTTGCAAGTATCGATGGAATGTCACATCCTTGCTCATTCGGTTGCGAGTATCGATGGAATGTCGCATCCTCGCGGATTTGGGTATAAGTATCGATGGAATGTCGCATCCTTGCTTTTCAAAAATTTTGGTTTTGCGGGTACTGACTTGATGTCGTTTCCCCATGATTTTTGAAATTTGTGGTTTTCTCGAACCTTTGAAAATTTGGGTTGTGGATATCAACTGAAATGTTGCGTCTCCACGGTTTTTAGGTTTTTTCGAACCTTTTAAAATTTGGGTTGTGGATATCAACTGAAATGTTGCGTCTCCACGGTTTTTAATTTTGCAAGTACCGATGAAATGTCGCTTCCCTGCGATTTTGGAAGTGTCGAACGTGGTTTGCTTGCTTCCGATTTGTGCGAGTATCGACTAAGCGTCGCTTCCCCGCGGTTTTTTTGAAAAAACCATTTTTTTGTTTTTTTTTGTTTAAAGACACGAGGGTCATAAGTTTTGACCTAAAACCATTTTGGCGGTAAAAGGCAGGGTGGACTAGGGTGGAAATCCCTGAATCCGGATTTTGTTTCAAACCATGAATTTTACCGCAACAACCAAGTCAATCTTTTTGTAGGCGCGTTGCCTGACCTTTTTATCGAAAGATCCTGCCATGCGTGCTTGGTAAAGTTCAATGCTTTGTTGAGCTTTGAGCCGTCTCTCATCGAGATTGTCCAGCTCATGGAGTCGCAATTTGACATTGCTTTCTTGAGTCATGTCATTTTGCAAGGATACCCTCAAGGAAGGAATTTGTACTTCCAAGGGTACGACAGCTTCGCATCCATAGACCAAGGAGACTGGTGTTCTATGGGTTGGTCCTCAAATGGTGGTTCGATAGGCCCACAAAGCTTCAGACATTTTGTCGCTCCAGTCTCTTTTGTGACTAGAGACCATTTTTTTGAGGATTTTGCAGAGTGTCTTATTGAAAGCTTCTGCTAACCCATTTGCTGCCGGATTGTATGGAGTCGAAGGACAGCTTTGGATTTTGTATTTGTCGCAGAACCTGTGGAATCGATGATCCTGGAACTGTGGTCCGTTATCATGGATGAATCTTTTGGGTATGCCGAAACGACAAATGATGTTGGTGCGCAGGAACTGAAGGACTGATGAGGTCTTCATTTCGTTGAACGCAAATGCTTCTGACCACTTGGAGAAATAATCCGTAGCGGCGAAGATGAAGCGATGACCTTTGCTCGAAGGGGGAGAAATAGGACCTATGATGTCCATACCCCAGGCTTCGAAAGGCCATGAGATCGTTGTAGGATGCAGCCATTCTGGAGGCATGTGAATGTAATCTCCATGAATTTGGCATTGTTGGCAGCGCTTAGCAAATTGCATTGCGTCAGCTACCATGGTAGGCCAGTAATATCCTAACCTTTTTTATCTAATAATAGAGCTTGGGACCAGCCTGATGAGCTCCGCAAAGACCAGCATGAACTTCTTTGAGTGTTTCTTCAGCCTTTTATTGTGACAAGCAGCGTAGAAATACTCCGTTGAAGGATTTCCTATAAAGGATTTTTGAAGGAACATCCAAATGAAAGCTTGGGGTTCGCCTTTGGGTGCTTACCCGTTCTTTTGGATCTTCAGGTAGGATTCCGAACATAATGTAATCAATGAACGGATCCCTCCAGTCGCCGATTGAAGTTTGAAGGATTGAAATCCGACTTCCAACCACTTGGTGGCATTCAGCAACAGCTTGGTGTGTGTTAAGAGGAGGAAGGATTCTTCTTTCGCACACTGTGATTTGCATGTTTTCCCCTTCCTGGATTGCCATGGATGCGGCAAGTCCAGCTAGCGCATCTGCACGTATGTTTTCACCTCTACGAATGTGGGTGATGTGACAGATGTCAAACTTTTGCAGAAGTGATTGTGCCTTGTTGTAGTAAGGCAGTAAATCTGGCTTCCTGACTTCAAATTTCTGATTCATCTGGTTGACGATCAGTTGAGAGTCTCCAAAGACTTCCAGCATGGTGATACCGGATTCGATGGCGAGTTCCAATCCTAGGATTAGAGCTTGATATTCAGCTGCATTGTTTGTGCATGGTTCCAGTAGCGAGAAAGCGTGTGGAATCATGTATTTGTCGGGGCTAACAAAGAGGATGCCAACTCCCGAGATTAGCTGTCTTTTTTCATTCGTTTGCACCGTCAAAGTACATGTCCCATGAGGCACTTTGCGAGAAAGTCTCCACATTGTAGACTGGTTCGTCTGGGAGATCATCTCTGAGCGGAGAATCTTTAGGCAATGGATGCTCTGCGAGGAAGTCCGCTAAAGCTTGCCCTTTGATTGCTTTTTATGGTACATACCTAATATCAAATTGTGACAGAAGGATGGACCATTTTGCCAGTCGAGCATTGAGAGAACCTGCCTTTGTGACAAGGACCTTCAAGAGGTTGACCCTCGAGACTAGGTATACTATGTTGGAAAGCAAGTAGTGACGCAGCTTTTGTACTGCGAACATCACTGCAAGACATTCTTTTTCGACTAGAGAGTAGCGATGCTCTGCACCTACTAGCATGCGGCTGAGGTAATATAGAGCAGCTTCTTTTCCTTGATCATTTTCTTGCGCAAGCAGAGCTCCCAAAGAGTGATCAAGGGCTCTTGTGTACAAGATGAATGGTTTTCCAGTGGTAGGAGCAGCTAACACTGGAGGTTTTGTCAGGTATGACTTGATGTCTTGGAAAGCAGCTTCACAGTCAGCATCCCAGACAAAGTTTACACCTTTTTTCATCAACCGGGAGAATGGACGGCATTTCCCCGAAAGATTGGTGATGAACCGTCTGATGTAGGCCAATCTCCCTTGAAGCCCTTTGAGTTCTCTCAAGGTTCTTGGAGAGGGCATTTCTAGAATGGCTTTGACTTTTATGGGGTCAGGCTCTATTCCAGATTTCCGAACTAAGAATCCGAGGAACTTACCCGACGAGACGCCGAAAAAGCATTTCAAAGGATTCATTCGCAGTTTGTGTTTGCGAAGCCGGAGGAAGACTTCTCGAAGGTTTTCGAGATGATCTTCTTTTCTTTTGCTTTTGACGGCGAGGTCATCAACGTAACATTCAACCGTCTTGTGCTGCATATCTTGGAATATTTTCATCATAGCCCTCTGATATGTGGCACCAGCATTTTTCAGACCAAATGGCATGACAGTGTAGCAATACACGCCAAATGGGGTCCGAAAAGATGTATGTTTTTCATCTTCAGGATGCATCTTTATCTTATTGTAGCCAGAGAAACCATCCATGAATGTCATTTGCTCGAATCCACAGGTATTATCGATCATTACCTCTGGTATGGGGAGCGGAAATTCATCTTTTGGGCATGCACCATTCAGGTCTCTATAGTCAATACAGACCCTGATCTGCCCGTTTTTCTTTGTCACGGGGACAATGTTGGCCAACCATTCAGGATGTTGTTCCTCACGGATGAAGCCGACGCTTTTGAGTTTTTAAACTTCTTGTTCAATTTTATCCATAACATCTGGACGGAATCTTCTTTGGCCTTGCTTGACAGGCTTGATGTCTTCTTGAAGATTGAGTTTGTGAACCGCTATTTTGGGGTCTAAGCCTGGCATTTCAGCGTAAGACCATGCAAAGCAATCAACGAACTCACGAAGAAAGGCGATATACTCGGGTAACTCATCAACCTTTATATTCTTGCTTATGAATACAGGACGTGGGTTATCTGGTGTTCCCAAGTCTATCTTTTGAACAGGATCTTCTGTTGGAAGGTTCGAAGGTGGTTCCTCCACAATATTTTTGGAGGCTTCCAGCTCAACGAAACCTTCTGGGGTTTCAAGGGCATTTCTAGACCAAGGTTTTGTTCCTTTCCACGGGTCTTCTTGATCGGTAATTTTCCCAAGGCTTGCTATGAGATGATCCCAATCGCCTGTTAAAACCGGGTTAAAGTAGGCTACTTCTTTTGGAGATGAGGGTTCTTCTGGGTCAGAAGACCACATGCCTGTGCCATCGGATAACTCCTCTTCATTTTCAGAGAAATTGTGCCAATTGGATGAGCTTCCTGGATCTTTGTCAGGTGACTCATCAAAGAGATATCCAGGGAGATCGATGTCTTCATGGACTTGAGATGTTGAGGCTTGGTCAGTATATTGACTTTTAAGCCTTTGTGTCAACTGTCTCAGGGGAGTGTCGGGATCATACCCTAACCCGTGTGAAGACTTTTCTACATAGCCGTAGCGTCTCCAATCTTCCAGCTGGCTTTTGGTCAAGACAGGCCCCAATGGCGTGAGAATACTGCGTCCTTCTCCCAAACCGACTGGGTTTTGAGCGTCATAGCCCATTTTCTTCATAATAGCTTGTGCCACAGAACTGTATAAGGATAATTGAGGCGTACCTTTATTTTGGTAATGTTCAAGCATGGATTTTGATGAAGAAGCATCCGATCTATGGAAGAAGATCGGCTTTTCCTTTGCTGAAGTTGCTGGAACAACGAAAGAAGCTGACGTAGGATCTTCTATGTCAGAAGTTGTCTCCATTGGAGTGAGAGCAGACTGAACTTGCTGAGTGTCAGCTTGGCTTGACGATGCGTCGTCTTCTGGCTCTGAATCCGAGTCTGTGTCTTGCATGATAGACACGAAAGAGACAACAAATTTGCCCCCAGGCTTTTGCTTTGCCTTCTTCACTTTAGTTGTGATGACCAAAGGCTTTGAAGGTTTGAGGGAGATGATGAAGGGAGTTTGAATGCTCTCTTCGGATTTACCGGATGGTTTGTTTTCTTCCGGCGATTGTTGAGGAGCCTTGCCTTTATCTTTCTGGTGATTTTCGGCAAAGGATGTTGTGTGCTTATCCTCTTCTTCTTTTTCACCTTCATACATCTGTGAGTCTGCAAAGTGGACTTCTTTACCTTTGAAGGGTTTTTTGTCTGCAAAGACTCGATGTATCATGCCGTCGTCGCTAACAAACTTGATGCATTGATGTAGAGTTAAAGGAATAACACCATTCTCGTGGATCCAAGGGCGTCCGAGAAGGATGTTGTAGCATGAAGGGGTTTTTATTGCATACACAGTGACCTCAGAGATAAGATCACCAATTTGCAACTTGAACCTGATTTTGTCGATAGGCCTTTGAGTACTCCCATCGTATCCAAAGATAGATACAGATGTGTGGCTCAGTTTGCTGGGTGGGATGCCCAACTCTTCAAGAGCCGATGTGGAGATGAGGTTGAGTGCATCTGAACTCTGTGCATAGGCATTTCCTTGATATACCCTGTGAAGTACAGGGGTCGGTTGTGCCTGGTTTCGCCAAGTAGGAGGTCATCCTTTGTGAAGGCGATGGTTGCACTTGCTGTTTTTTTAACCGAGAGGCATTCAATGCATGATCCCTCAGTTTTCTTCTTTTCTCCCTTTGAGGAGGCTTCTGAGTTTTTGACCCGGTAATCCATTTCAATTTGGAGGACTTGCGGGGCATGTTTGTCGACATCCTCATTCAGCTTTTGTAATTCCGAGATGAGATTATCACGAGTGTGCGGAGACATTCGCAACAAATCTAGGATGTGCAGACGTGCAGGTATGTGCCTGAAGTGTTCAATCAAGTCATACTTGAAAGCCTCCTTAGGGCCTGCATGTTCATCATTGTTGCCACTAGGGGCTCTTACAATATCTTTTCCCGAAGGATTTACATATGTAAAGGAAGATTGGTTGTAATTTTTGTGGTAGTCCCGGCCAGAGCGGGTGCCTCTACCAACTTCGAGAGCTTCTTGAGAAGGGTCTTCGTTTGGAAGATTATCTTCATGATTAAGAGGCTGTCGTTTTTCATTTGCTGAGGATGAATCAGCAGCAGAGTTGCCATCCTCAGTGATCGTGTGGCACGGAGCATTTTCTGGGAACAAGTCCTGAACAGCATCCAGCAGCCTTTCTTCTTCGTTGACTAATTCATCGTCCCAAGCATCAATAGCCGGGAGTTCTTCAGTCAGGAAGGGTGTGAACTTTGAAGTCACAGTCTCAGGAGAAGAAACCTGAGAGGGTGTCATCTCAGTGAAAGTCACGTGAGACGAGGTGGCTCCAGAAGATACATTGCTAGGTGTCGCCGGAGTGTAAGTGCTCTCATCAGATGATGCTTCGGAAGAGCTATAATCCCGAATTATCATATTACAGGAAGCTCTGACGGGAGACGTTGCCTGATCGAAGTCAGACTCATCCTCGGATGTAAGAGGATCGTCTATCCAGCAATTTTCTCCATTTTTAGGAGTTAAGGGAGGATGTACCTGATGGTCTTCAGGGACTTCAGGCTCTGGATTGGAGGAGGCTCGTTGACGCGTTCTTTCTCTTGTTCTAAAGCGAGACGCTGCAAGATCCTTGCATATTCTTCAAGATCAGGCATGGGAGCCGGATCTTCTTCTTGATCAACTCTTTGTGGCTCAACATGGTTGATTTCCACTGGAGTAATGAGAGGTACTGGGTCAGCAGCATTTTCTTGTACAGCCTTTTGGTCTTCTTCATCATCAGACCAGGATCCTTGTAGCTGTAGGGGGTTATACCAGATTACTGGCATAAGATGAGACTCAGGAACCCATTCTTCATCGGAGAGATATTCTCCTGTTTCAAGGGACTCCTCCCACTCGTCTGTGTAGTTGGATTCGAATCCATCATCGGTGTCGCTGGACTTGTATCCATAAATAGAGAATCCAACTACCGAATTACAAGAGTATGATGCCTCCTGTGTGGCTTCTTTGAATTGAGGTGGCATGAAATCACTGAGAGTGAATTTCCTTACCCCCTTTGAAGTCTCTGGAAGGGATATTTTTGTTGCCTCCAGTGAAACGGTAGAGGAAGCCTCTGCCTTTTCTTTGACCTCTAGTTTTGGCTGGGTCTTCTCTTGCTGTTTGAGCTTGAGGAGATGTTTCCTAGCCTGCCTTTGCTGCTGAGCTGTAGGCTTTGTTTTCATGACCTCCCAATTTTCATCTTCGAGGAGATCGGGATGTACCCATATCGGTTGTCCGTCTGGTGTCGGGTAAGGAACCAGTTCCTCGGACGCTTGGATTGAGTTTATTACCTTGAAAGAAGTAGTGATCTTCTTCGGTGATTTTGATGTTTGTCCACTTGTCACCATGTTGATGGAGGCAGACCCATAGTTTTTGTCAATGGTGATGACTCCGTTTTTCCACATCTCGTTTATTTTCTCCCACACAACAAAGCATTGATTGAGAGGATGCGAGATCATCTGGTGGTATGGACAGTACCGAGGATCGTTGGTTTTGCCAACATCACTCAGTCTTTTTGGTTCAGGCAAGGTGAGCTTGCCGTTTGCCACAAGAGCCCCGAAGATTTCATCAACATCTTCATCAAACGGGTATTTCTTCTCTACTCGTTCTTTGAAGGCATCTGAGAGTTCAGGTCTCTTACCCGCAGCTTTTTTTTCAGCTTTCTTTGGTGGCTGAGGAGCTGACTTGGTCTGCACATTGAGGACCTCTTTTTTCTTTGGTTTAGAGGTTGCAATGGCGGTTGGCTCTTTTTTTGATGATTTCTAACTGTTGAGGTCTTTAATCACCGTTTCAACTTCCATGGAAGCTTCTAGGAGTTCTCCCAGGTTCTTTGATTTGTTGCCGATGATCATGGAGCAGATTCTGGCTCTCATGTTGTTTCGGCAGATGTCGACTAGCGACGCTTGTGGCAATACATCAGAGCATTTGTATGCCATTGCTTTCCACTTGTGAATGAAGTCATATGTTGATTCTCCCCCTGTTTTAGGCTGCACAGCTGAGCCATAGTAACGGGATGATCCTCACCTTTGAAGTGAGTCAGGAAGCGTGTCTCTAGCATGGCCCAGTTTTGGATTGAGTCCTCCGGCAGAATGGAGTACCAATCGAAGGCCGTACCTTTTAGGGTACTTGCAAAGAGGCGGATCTTGAGTGCATCTTGATCCGCGATAGCTCCCGTCAGGATCTTGAAGTGGATGACGTGCTGTCTGGCTGATCCTTTCCCCGTATATGTTTGGAGAGTAGGATGCTTGAATTTGGTGGGGAACGGGACCGAGTCCATCCATAAGGGATATGGTGGCTTGATCCCATGCTCCTTGAGTATATCCTCTTCTTTTGCTTTGGCGAGGATACTGTCTACGTCCTTTTTGGTAAGGGGGCGTGACTCATTTTCTTCTCCATTTACCTCATCGTCTTGATGATTCGGAGGAGGTTCATTGTTCGCCTGATTTTGGAAGGCGAGGAGAAGGTTTTCCATCAGAGTTTCAATCCTCTGCTAGCCTTGTTCCAACTACTGGATGCGGGTGATCGCATCTTCTGGAGGTGGATTACAGGGTGGTGGCTCAGAATTTTTAGCCAAGACATTCATCCTTCGTGATTCGAACGAAGAAACTATCCTGGTGACTGAGCTGGGGCTCATTCTTTTTGAAGAAGAGCTTGAGGAAGGATCACTCTGCTGTCCTTTGCTTGAAGGAGCAGGGGATTCTTCTGAATGTCTTCTTGTCCTTGAGACACTGCGGGTCGTCGGACGTCGGACATGGATTTTTGTTGCTGACTTTTGGCGCCTTCTGGTTTTTCCAACCATATGGACGGCAGCAACTTGGTTGGGTCTTTCTTTTTCGACCCATTTGGGAGAGACTTGAAGTGTAGGAGGCTGGGTCCTTTGCTTCTCTAGTCTCTTTTGCCGGTATGACGCGCGGCGGTGTATACGACGAGCAATTTGAGCTTCGGTCAGCTCTGGCTGGGCTTTGACGATGAAGGATGTGCTCCCTCGGGCGCAGCAGCCGAGCCTGTCTTCTTTGTAGCTGGGCAAGGACAGGATACGAACCCTGTCCTTCGCCTGTTGCAGCGAAGCTTTGAATTTTTGGAGTTCGGCCCCTGTAGAGATGAAGGGTCGAACTGCAGGTTTATAGGCCTTAGCAGGTGCTTGCAGAGGCCTTGTGATGCATGACTTGATTTTGGGCTTATAGGAACAAGCCGGCTCATGCTGGGTTGACTTGAGAGTCAGGTTGGAGATGGGTCTCTCCTCTTTCATGTAAGCAAGAGGGTAAAATTGGTTCTCCTTGAGTGGGGCCAGGAATGCTGGCTTGGTAGATGTTTGGGACCTTCTTTGTTTTGGTGAAGGTCTTGGGGACCAAGTCTTGGAATAGACCTGGTTATTTGCAGGTCGAGGCTTCGTGGGGGTGCCACGGGCTTTAGGCCTTCTGGTGCTCGCCTTTGGTGTCACGGTAGTGACACGTTGAGAGGCGAGTTTCTGCTTCTTGGAGGGAGGAGTTTGTTCCTCGGGAAGTGGGAATGGTCCCAGCGTCCCAAAGACGATAGTCCGGGGAGTCGAGGTCTACCCGGAGTTCAGAGAGTTGCTGAGGGAGTTGATGCTTCGGCAGCTGATGGGGCGCTTGTAGGTGCGCGTAGTTTGCTTCTGTTGAAGCATGACTTGGTGCTTGTTCTCATCGAAGGTAATGGTAAGCGATGCTGCCATTGTTAGTTTTTTTTCAAAAATTTCTGAAACAAGACTACATCCATTAGTAATCACAAGAATATAATGATCATAAATGGGAAGTTCTATGGTTTTGTCTTTTCAAATTGCTCGAGGGAGATGACCTAAGCAATATGAAGAAGGCAAAATGCCATAGAGGGGACAATTGTTCTGATCGCAGGTATGGTAAGCCCAGAATGAGCGTCCCAGTGACTGCTAGAAGCAATTGTGAACTTAAATTCGACTTATCGAGAAGCAAAGCTTGCTCGAGATAAGAAGAATATAAAGTTGGAGATACAGATGTGCCGGTCGCAATACAGTAGACCCTGAAAGGGCGTACTAGTACCGCTAGACACAAATGTTTTGAGACCGCATCCATGAGATGAGATTCTCTGTTTTGAAAGGTCAAGATTGGATTCATCAAAGAGAGCAGATGGTATTCCAGTCTGAATACGGGCTCAGCGATTTCCGCGAGCGCCAGTGCTCAGAAAGAAATGAACCATAATTTCTCGGATCTGAATCCAAAAATGACGAGTTTTTTTTTTTTTTGAAAGGCCAATATCGGGTTCATCAAAGAGAGCAAAAGACACTCCAATCTGAACACGGGCTCAGCGATTTCTGCGAGTGCCAGTGCTCAGAAAGGAGAAGACCAAGATTTCTCCAATCTAAACCCAAAATGACGGAAGTTTTTTTTTTTGAAGATTTTGAAGATTTTTTTTTTTTAATCTTTTTTTTTATTTTTTTTAAGATTTTTTTTTTTGAAAAATTTTTTTATTTTTTATTTTTTATTTTAAAATTTTATTTTTTTAAAAATTTTATTTTTGAAAAAAAGAATTTATTTAAAAGACGAGAGAGTACACATAGGCCTCCTAACCCGGTTTTATGAAATCTCAATTGATAGAATTGCCCCCAGGTAAGGGTAGGATTACTTAATGAACCCGTTTGGAGGACCCTTGCTTAGAACAGTCAAGCTGTCTCCACACTCTGGACAAGGCTTTTCTTGAATCAACCATGATCAAAGAACACAGTTGGTTTAACCTTAGTGGTCTATGTCTTTTTTCTTTATATATATATATATATTTTAATGAACTCATCGAAGAGAAACGATGGCCCAAAACCTTAGTCGAACAGGCTCAACATTTCTGCAAGCGCGATGAACGATAGGAACGGATCAAGGTTTCTCAATTTTGAATTCAAAATGAGAAATCTGTTTTTTTTTTGTTTTATATATATATTTTAATGAACTCATCGAAGAGAAACGATGGCCCAAAACCTTAGTCGAACAGATTCAACATTTCTGCAAGCGCGATGAACGATAGGAACGGATCAAGGTTTCTCAATTTTGAATCCAAAATGAAAAATCTAATTTTTTGGTTTTTTTTATATATATATATTTATACATATATTTTTTTTATCTTTAATGAACTCATCGAAGAGAAACGATGGCCCAAAACCTTAGTCGAATAGGCTCAACATTTCTGCAAGCGCGATGAACGATAGGAACGGATCAAGGTTTCTCAATTTTGAATCCAAATTGAAAAATCTGATTTTTTTTTTTTGTTTTTTTTTTTTTTTTTTGAAAAGAGAAAAAGTGGAAATAAATTCAAAGAATTAGAAATTCTCAAAAAAAATCCCATCTCATTTTTTTAGATCTTTAATGAACTCATCGAAGAGAAACGATGGCCCAAAACCTTAGTCGAACAGGCTCAACATTTCTGCAAGCGCGATGAATGATAGGAACGGATCAAGGTTTCTCAATTTTGAATCCAAACTGAGAAATCTGATTTTTTGTTTTTTTTTTTTTTGAAAAGAGAAAGAGTGAAAATAAATTCAAAGAATTAGAAATTTCCAAAAAAAATCTCATCTCATTTTTTTTTAGATGCGGAATCCAACATAGGCCACCAATTAGAAAGTAGCCAAGGAATCGAGAAAAGAAATATAAGCATAGAGCAAAATATATGATATGCAAATATTTCATTTCTAGCATCGTGTTCTCAAATGAACGTGTCCCACCGGGTGTGCCAGCTTGATGGACCGCGCTTCTGCTCGGTTCTACCGAGGTCGGCGGACGTGGGAGTCCGTTGGGTCCGACCCTTTCGTAACCGGGGGGCAAAGGCGTGCATCAACATTTTTTTGTGTGGGTGTGCCAGATTTTCTATTTTACTCGGAATTGCAAGTGGTGATCCGGAGATCAACCTTCGCAAGTAAAAAAGAAATCAACTTCTTTCAAGTTTTCCATTGCACATATATTTAAGAAAAGAGACATTTTTCTTGGTTTGCCGTGAAAGGCGATTTTTTTTGGCATTTATAGCCGATTTTGGCATTTATAGCCGATTTCTGGCGTTTATAGCCGATTTTGGCGTTTATAGCCGATTTACAATCCTTATCAATAACGAAAGACAAGAGTTGTGATTTTTGTCTCTTTTTAAAAAAATACAAACTACAATGAAAAGCAAGAGAAGAATGATCTAACTTCTCAGGAGATTGTGGGGGACCCGTTCAGATTGACGGTCGCAAGCCATATGTGGGCTTCGCCATCATCCATGCAGATGAGAACAGAGGATGCTATTGATTCGCTTGGCTTGACTATAACCTCAGGTTTTTAGAGAACAAAGACCAAAAGTAGGTCCTATGTCCAATAAAAAGCCTAGTAGATGGGCTGAAAAGCCATGTCTAAACCATTGGAGGCAGAAGGAGAAGGCAAGGACCTTGGGGGGGGTACCCCCCAAGGGACTTTTGTCACCTTGTAGTGGTGGTCGGTGTAGGATTTCACAGAGTTTTCTCTCTTTGATGCCTTTTTCTGTCTGAGTTTTCGGATTTTCTGCAGTTTGTTATCTGTGTGTTTTCTGTTGTGTCTCCGTCCTCCTTTTCTTCTTGGAGAGCTCTCCTATTTATAAGCTTTTAGGTAGCCATTTAGGAGGGTTTATGGGCTTTTATTGTCATTAAGCCGCATAATGGGAGGAGTTACAGGATTTAATTCTTTATTTTGTAACTCCTTTTTCTTGGCTTCTGATTGGCCGGAGGAGATTGAGGGCATTTAATCGCCTTTAATCGCCATGATGGGAGGAGTTTCATAGGTTAAATGCCATGAATCTCTTGACTTGTAACTCCCGGATGTTTGCTTCTGATTGGTCCGTCCAAAGAAATGGATTAATGACTGTAATAAGCTAGTCAATTAATCGCATTAAGTGGTTGCCGAGCAGTTGAAGAGTCGCGGGCCGTGCCGCGTCTTTTGGGATTCTTCTGGTAATGATCATCGATGGATCTTCATGTAGATCGACATCGGATGACCATGTAACTTCAGGTGTTGGTTGCCAACAGCGGGTCGGTGCCATCTGTCCTGTCGATTTCTCGATCGGTCGGGTAGAAAGCACACTTTTTTTGGTTGACCGGGTGGCGATCAATGTTGTTTTCGATACTTTTGATGATTGACCCGTATTTTTGACGGATGTCAGAGGATTTGGTGTCTCAAAAGTATGAGTTTTGGGAAATATCAGAGGCCGGACGCTTCGAATCGCGAAAAAATGGTGAAATCCGGGGTTTCCGGGGCCTTCCCGGCGATCCCGGGCTCCAGGGTCGCAGGCGGGGGGTTTTCCCCCTTTTTGTCCCGTTTTGTGTCCGTTTTTGCTGTTTTTCGATTCTTTTTTCTTCTGTATTTATCCTTGACATTTTTGACCATTTATTGGCTTGATTTCCCTGTAGGAAACCTGATGAGAATCCTTGCATTTTATTTTGCAGAGTTTCCAATTTCCTGAGAAAGCCAATTAAAGGACCATGAGAAGCACCTTATAAACACTGTCTTTACTTTAAGGTCTGCTCTCATAATTCCCTATCAATAGGCTCTCAATCCTGAGACATTAATGAACTCAAGTTTCTAACTATTCATTTGCTTTGAGTCACCAATGAGTGAGGCCAACTGTAGGTCAACAACTCGGTGATTTGGGTACGTGGTAGTAGAGCTGTGGGAACATTCAATGGTCAAGATGGAATCTATCTCTAATATCCCCTTGTGCCAATTAATGGATTTATCATTAGTAAGTGCGCACCCATTCCCATTAAGAGTTAATTGGAAAGGTACCTATGATCATTATAATTAATTGGGGCTCAAGGATAATGAGATATGGATCTATTTTGGAAGACAGGTCCAATTGATCCATGGATATTGATAGAGGGGCCTACTTGTGATAATGTGGAAGTTTAGGGTCTTCTATGTAATATTCCTAACACTGGAGTTCAATTGCATTTATATAGTGGAGTTATTTGCAATTAACTGTGGGCCTGGATTGCACATGAGATGTAGGGTCGCGAGTCCCAGTTGGAGCCAGCTTTCTAAGGAATCCCTAGTGGTCCCCACGCTAGCCCAATTATTAGAAAGTATCTAATTCTAGTTGAACTCTAAAAGGAAAGTTACTATTTCTATTTAAAGTGAGACTTCTAATAGTGGTAATAGTAGACTTACTAATTTTAGTAGAAGTGAGACTTCTATTTTAATTAGAAAGGAATTAGAAAGATACTAATCATATTTGAAGTGAGACTTCTAATTATGATATGGTAAGTTACTAATTAATGGAAGTAAGACTTCTATGGTAATTAGTAAAGAGTAGGCAACTTGCAAAAGCTATAAATAGAGGAGAATAGGGCTGGACGTCCATGCACTCTCCATACATTGGATTCACGCCCAAGCCTCCCTAGTGCAAGTGTTGCACGAGTTCTTTCTCCTCTCCCTCTTCTAGTTATCTTTCTAGTTCTTCCCTAGAGTTCCTAGTAGTTTTCCTCTTGGAGATCCCACCATCTTCTTGAGAAAAAGGAAAATCTAATACGGGTCATAGCGTGGAAGATCAAGAGGTCTTGGAGATCCCTATTTGATTAGTAAAAGCGTTTCATCATCAAAGAAAGACGCAACTCCTCCATTAGAGCACAACCGAGCTCCAAAGGTATAATCCACTTCCTTGCATGTTGTAGATTATTATGGACGCTTGTTAGTTGCTGTTTCTATCTTCTAGATAGATTGTCTTACTGATCATGATGGCCGAGATTGAGGACTTGAATCTTGGATTGAGTTTTATAGCCTTCTGGATAGTTGATCCCTGCGTCAAGTGGGTCAAAAGTTTTTGAAACCTATCCTAGAGGCCCACCCTATTTCCAACAATTGGTATCAGAGCCTTACCTCATCTCTTATCATGTTAGATCAGTAAGCTTGATATAATCTTTACATGAGATGCGAAGAGGATAGATCGAGGGCTATGTACGGATCAGTTTTTGATGGTGTTGCTTGGATAATTAGTAAGTCTATGTTTGGATAGTCACAAAAGGGTCTAACAATGATGGAATGATGAATGATGGTAGGAAGCCATTGGGAATCTTCAGAAGAGTTTTGGAGATGGTTGGACACGACATAGAAAAACCCAACTTGCAGATTTCCGTCAGGCAGGTCGACCGAGCCCTCTGGCAGGTCGACTGAAGACACTGAGGCCGGTCGACCGAACCCTCTAGTAGGTCGACCGAACAGACTGACATATGAGATCGCAGTTTTTGTTTTTGTTTCGGAGGCGCTGCCCCCTGGGCCCCCGCGAGCTGACCGGGCAGCTCGACCCCCGCCGGGGGACACCCCGGACCCCCTCTGCGTAGGGGGCATGAATCATAGTAGTGGCAATATTTGGCATATTGTCTTTCCATTATTGTTTGGTAACCCGGCTTAAGGCAAGGCATGGTGAAATTCATGGTTTCCTTGTTTTCCCGGTTTAAGGCAAGGCATGGTGAAATTCCCCATGAGCCTTTTTATTTCCATTAATAGATTATCATGTAAGTCTCATCGTAGAGACATAGGAATTTATGTAATTCTCTTAATTTGTAAATTCTGGCGATGTCCGAGACTAAGAAGGAAAGTGAAGTTGGACTCCTAATCAAAGAGTTTGAAGATTACCAAAGGTGTTTTGGAGTTTCCCAAAGTGTTTTTTTTTTTTTGGAAAGTCTAGAAGTCCAAGAAGTCTATTCCGCTTGGGCCATGTGGAGGAGAGGACTAGTTTCTAATTTTTGCGTTTTCTATTTATAGTTGAATGCTTTATTTAGAATGTTTCCAAATCTGATCCAAACATAGCAAGATACTAATATTGGTCAAATCAAATTAATTTTTGGAAAGAGTTCTAATTAGTGTTGATGTCCCATGAGATGGATACATTGGTAACACTAATTTAAGAAACTGGACTTTCCTTAAAATAACTTGACTTGGAACCAATCTTAGATCACATCATGAGATGATTTGATGATTCATATATTTATATATGTGGGCCTTAATACTTTAAAAGAAAATCCTCAATTCAAAATATTAAGTGGGAGCGGGGCATTTAAATTGATAAATCCCCATGGTTTTCCACCATAGGTCCATTGTAAGGAAAGTATTAGCCTCGCGCCACCAAGAGTGTGGCCGTTCCTTCGGAGGGCTTTCACTTGTCTGGTTACTAGATATGGATCTCCTATGGATAGTGTTGGTGAGATGGGTTGGGGGCTTACTCCCCTAGGAGGAGCTGCTCACAACGGTTGTCATGCAATGCTAGTTGGTGGGTCACACTTAACTAAAATAATGATGTAGTATCCCCTAGGATTTGCCTCATGTATTTTAGAAACCAAAGCAAATCGGGAGTCATACATTATTTGGTATGAGATACCTAGATAATAATGAATGATGGGGATCATGGATAGTTAATCTTAATTCTAATTTTGACGAACTATGATCCGCACCAATCCAAGGACATTCACACTCCCCTAGGAGGCATGCCCTAAGGGATTGGGATTCCGATGTATTCTAAATTCAGTGCTTATGAGGATTCCCATATGAATTTGGTAGAATACTAAACCCTAATGTCATTTATATTCTTTCATTGAATGTATGGTTATGTGCTTTAATTTATACAGCATGAATTCGAATACTTTCAATCCACTTGCGACCATCCTCAACCAGAACAAGTTGATGGGATCCAACTATGTAGACTGGAAAAGGAACCTGGATATTATCTTGACATCTTCAAGTTGCAAATATGTCCTTCTAATACCCTCCCTTCTTGAGCCTGAGCCTAATGCACCACAGATTGTGAAAAACTTTTACACCAAGTGGACCAAAAACAATGAGATGGCCAGATGTTTTATTCAGGCATCCATGTCTACTGTTTTGCAAGAACAACATCAATCCTATAAGTCAGCATATGATATTATATCGAACTTAAGGAGATGTTTGCAGACCAGGTTAGGCCTGCTAGGCAGGCTGCTATAAAAGTGCTGATGGAGACAAAGATGGCTGAGGGAACCCCAGTACAAAAACATTTGTTACAAATGAAGTTGGCATTGAATGAGTTAGATGTACTGGGGACTACGTTTGATACAGAAACGCAGATCGACATGATCATTCAATCACTACCAGACTCATTCAAACATTGGGAGATCAATTATAGTAAATTGGAAATGACAATAGCTGAGCTGTCTCGCCAGCTGGTAGTGTTTGAGGAAATCATGAAGAAAAGACCAACTGCCCTCATGACAGAAAAGTCATTTGCTAAGTCTAAACCGAAAGGCAAAGACCGGAATAGCAAGAAGAAATCAGTCATTAAAGGTCCTAAGGTGGAGTATGGTTCCACTAGTGGTGTGGCCAAGGTCAAGGGTAAGGGAGTAAAGGGAAAGTGTTTCCACTGTGGTAGGACAGGACATTGGAAGAGGAATTGTCCACGATTTCTGTCAAAGGAAAAGACCTCAGGTATGATTGAGTCACTTGTTTCTGAAGTTAGTTTTGCAACTAGTACTTCAGAATCCCGGTATGTATACTTCGGTGCAACTAATTACATCAGTAATATATTGTAGGAGCTACAGGTAACTAGGAGGATTAATGACGGAGAAATCATTGTTAACCTGGGATCGGAAGCCAAAGGCAGAAGCAGTGTCAGAAGGAGTAGTAACTTAGTTATTTTCAAATATTAAGTTGATTTTGTCAGATACATTATATGTACCATTTTAAGACGGAATTTTAATTTCTAGTATGATGAATAAGAGTTATTCAGTTACTTTTGGTAATTAAATCGTCTTAAAGAAGAGCGGTACTCTTATATTTTCTGACAAGGTAATCAATGGCTTTTATTTGTTAACTCCCATAATGTATGAGATACATGACACTGATGTTAATAATAGACCATCATTAAAAAAGTAGTCACCTTCATCTAATCCAACAAACTTTGGCACCTAAGAGGCTAGGTCATATAAACCTAAACAGGATTGACAGGCTAGTGAAAGATTGTATCTTGCCTTCATTGGTGGTAGAATCAATGCCTGTCTGCAAATCCTGTCTGGAAGGCAAAATGACCAATAGACCCTTATTCATCTAAGGGCAGTAGGGCCAAAGATTTATTGGAGTTAGTGTATACTGATGTGTATGGACCCATAATATTAGAGCGGGAGATTGATACGAGTATTTCATCACTTTCCCCGATGATTACTCTAAGATATGGATACATATACCTTATGCACCACAAGTCTGAGATTTTTTGAATAGTTCAAAGAGTTTCGAGCAGAAGCGGAAAAGCAATTAGGTAAAAGTATAAATACTCTTCGATGAGATCGATGAGGCGAATATCTCTCCACTAAGTTTATGGGATACTTATCAGTAAATGGGATTTGATCCCAGTAGTTTGCTCCTGGTTTGCCTCAACAGAACGGAGTAGTAGAAAGAAGGAACAAGACTCTTTTAGATATGATCAAGTCTATGATTGAGTTTCTAACGGATTACCTATATTTTGGGATATGGGAATTGAAATATATATACTAAATCTCGTTCCATCTAAGTCTATACTTGAGACTCCCAGGGAGTTATGGACAGGGCGAAAGCCTAGTCTACAACATTTTCAGGGTTGTCCGGCACACGTGCTGAAGGATAAGACGGATTAGTTGGAATCGAAGTCGGAAGTATATATGTTTATATTCTATCCTAAAAGGAACTAAAGGTTGGTTGCTCTATAATCCCAAGAGCAAAAAGTGCTTCGCAGCACCAATGCGGTTTTCTGGAGGGAGATTATAAGATTAACTGGAAATCTTTAGAAATGGTTATCCTCGAAGAAATTTAAGAGAAATCAATTCCAAATCCAAGAATAACCAAACTTTAAGAAAATCCGCCCATACTTGACCCAGTAGTTACACCAATGCCTTGTTGTAGTGGAAGTATTATCAGTACCCTTGACAAGTTCTCGGTCTAGGGAAAGTCTTACAAGGTAATCCCGGTGTAACCGGAACAAGGTCCCTGTAACTATGATAAAGCAGTTAATGACATAGTTTTGGGACGTTGGTTAGATGCTATGAAAGCTGAGGTAGACTCTTTGTACTCTAAACAGGTCTGGATACTTGTGGGCTTGCCTGCCAATAGCAAACCTATTGGGTGCAAGTGAGTCTACAAAAGAAAATGAGAGCCAGATGGAAGAGTTCCATCCAGATACTCTTATCCATTGCGGTTCATCTCGGTGATGAGATTTGGCAAATGGATATCAAGACAGCATCTCACGATGGGAATCTTGAGGAAACCATCTATATGATGTAACCAAATGGTTCTATAGCTAATAACCAAGTGCGAAGAGTTTGTAGGCTGCATAAGTCCATTTATGGATTCAAGCAAATATCCCGAAATAGGAACATCCGTATTGATTAAGGAAATCAAGTCACTTGATTTTTATCAGAATCCGGATAAATCATGTGTAAATGAAAAGTCAAGAACGCAGGGTAGTTTTTTCTGGTATTATATGTCGACGACATCCTTCTCCTATGGAGTGATATAGGGATATCGACAACAGTAAAAGTTTTGGTTAGCTAAGACTTTTGATAATAAAGGACTTTGGAAAAGCCAGGTACATCCTAGGAATCAATTTCCATTGAGACCGAAAAATAGGATGATAGGCTTATCCCAATGATGTGTACATAGATAAGGTTCTGGTACGGTAAGCTATGCTTTGTACTAGACCGGATATCTATCACGCAATAGGCCTAGTCAGCAAATATCAGTCTAGCACAGGTCTTTATCATTGACTGATGTAAGATGTGTTCTCGAATACTCGAGAAGAACTAGAGATCACATGTTGAGTTACAGCAGTGATGAGTTGGTTCCAGTCGGTTACATAGATACTGACTTCTAGTCAGATCAGGATTCCAGGAAATCAACTTCTGGGTATGTGCTTATGTTGTAGCAACTTGAGAAGCAACTATGAAAATAGATTGGCTAAAAAGATTCCTTATGGAACTTGTGTGGTACTTTTGGCAGGACAGCCGCTCATAGTTTACTGTGATAACAACAGGGCAGTCACTAAGTCCAAATAACCTAAGTGCCAAAAAGCATGTATAGAGGAAGTTATACATGGTCAGATAGATTGTGCAGAGAGGTGATGTACGATCACCAATATAGCCTCTGTAGACAATCTAGTAGATCCCTTTACTAAGCCTTTGACTACCAAAGTTTTTGAGCGAGATGTAAAGAGGATATGCATGAGATGCAACTCTAACTGGCATTGAGCCCAAGTGAGAGATTGTTAGTTTTATGGACTCAATCCAGTAGATGATATAATAAATTGATTAAATTCTTTATTTATTCATATATTCATGCTTACTTTTCATGAGATGAATGGTAATTTATTATATACTTGCACATAACCAATACGAATGACATGATGGTTCATGAGATGAACCGGGGTCCACAAGTATATTAGATGTAACACATGTGTATGGATGAGATCCACATACGGGAGACATGTGTGACAAATCTTATACTTAAATATCTTCACAACCAGTGATGAGACTGGACATCTCATACTGACAAGGTTGCAGCATTTTAAAACACTATGAGATAGTGTGATTGGTCTCGATCATTAGAATGGAAGATTCTGGATCATAGTGCCGGTACATTGGATGTATTAAAGGACCATGAGAAGCACCTTATAAACACTATCTTTACTTTAAGGTTTGCTCTCATAATTCCCTAGCAATAGGCTCTCAATCTTGAGACATTAATGAACTCAAGTTTCTATCTATTCATTTGCTTTGAGTCACCAATGAGTGAGGCCAACTGTAGGTCAACACCTCGGTGATTTGGGTACGTGGTAGTAGAGCTGTGGGAACATTCAATGGTCAAGATGAAATCTATCTCTAATATCCCCTTGTGCCAATTAATGGATTTATCATTGGTAAGTGCGCACCCATTCCGATTAAGAGTTAATTGGAAAGGTACCTATGATCATTATAATTAATTGGGGCTCAAGGATAATAAGATATGGATCTATTTTGGAAGACAGGTCCAATTGATCCATGGATATTGATAGAGGGGTCTACTTGTGATAATGTGGAAGTTTAGGGTCTTCTATGTAATATTCCTAAGACTGGAGTTCAATTGCATTTATATAGTGGAGTTATTTGTAATTAACTGTGGGCCCGGATTGCACATGAGATGTGGGGTCGCGTGTCCCGTTGGAGCCAGCTTTCTAAGGAATCCCTAGTGGTCCCCACGCTAGCCCAATTATTAGAAAGTATCTAATTCTAGTTGAACTCTAAAAGGAAAGTTACTATTTCTATTTAAAGTGAGACTTCTAATAGTGGTAATAGTAGACTTACTAATTTTAGTAGAAGTGAGACTTCTATTTTAATTAGAAAGGAATTAGAAAGATACTAATCATATTTGAAGTGAGACTTCTAATTATGATATGGTAAGTTACTAATTAATGGAAGTAAGACTTCTATGGTAATTAGTAAAGAGTAGGCAACTTGCAAAAGCTATAAATAGAGGAGAATAGGGCTGGACGTCCATGCACTCTCCATACATTGGGATTCACGCCCAAGCCTCCCTAGTGCAAGTGTTGCAGGAGTTCTTTCTCCTCTCCCTCTTCTAGTTCTCTTTCTAGTTCCTCCCTAGAGTTCCTAGTAGTTTTCTCTTGGAGATCCCACCATCTTCTTGAGAAAAAGGAGAATCTAATACGGGTCATAGCGTGGAAGATCAAGAGGTCTTGGAGATCCCTATTTGATTAGTGAAAGCGTTTCATCATCAAAGAAAGACGCAACTCCTCCATTAGAGCACAACCGAGCTCCAAAGGTATAATCCACTTCCTTGCATGTTGTAGATTATTATGGATGCTTGTTAGTTGCTGTTTCTATCTTCTAGATAGATTGTCTTACTGATCATGATGGCCGAGATTGAGGACTTGAATCTTGGATTGAGTTTTATAGCCTTCTGGATAGTTGATCCCTGCGTCAAGTGGGTCAAAAGTTTTTGAAACCTATCCTAGAGGCCCACCCAATTTCCAACAGTGACATGTGGACAAACATCAAAATCACCGAAGAAGAAGATCACTACTTCCTTCAAGGTGATAAACTCAATGAAAGCGTCCGAGGAACTGGTTCCTTACCTGACACCCAACCCATATGGTTACATCCCGATCTCCTGGAAGATGAAAATTGGGAGGTCGTGAAACAAAGCCTACAGCTCAACGGCGAAGGCAGGCTAGGAAATATCTCCTTAAGCTCAAAGGGCAAGAGAAGACCCAGCCAAAATAAGAAGTCAAAGAAAAGGCAGAGGCTTCCTCTACCGCTTCACTTGAGGCAACAAAAACATCCCTTCCAGAGACTTCATAGGGGGTAAGAAAATTCACTCTCAGTGATTTCATGCCACCTCAATTCAAAGAAGCCACGCAGGAGGCATCATACTCTTGTAATTCGGTAGTTGAATTCTCCATTGATGGATACGAGTCCAGCGACACCGATGATGGATTCGAATCCAACTACACAGACGAGTGGGAGGAGTCCCTTGAAACAAGAGAATACCTCTCTGATGAAGAATGGGTTCCTGAGAATCATCTTATACCAGTAATCTGGTATAACCCCCTACAGCCACAAGGATCCTGGTCTGATGATGAAGAATACCAAGAGGCTATACAAGAAAATGTTGTTGAACCAGCACCCCTCATTGCTCCCATGGAAATCAACAATGTTGAGCCACAAAGAGTTTATGAAGAAGAAGATTTGGCTCCTATGCCTGGTCTTGAAGAATATGCAAGGATCTTGCAGCGTCTCGCTCTAGAACAAGAGCAAGACCGCATCAATCCAGAGCCTGAAGTCCCTGAAGACCATTAGGTACATCCTCCCTTAACTCCTGAAAATGGAGAAAATTGCTGGATAGACGATCCTCTTACATCCGAGGATGAGTCTGACTCCGATCAGGCAATGTCTCCTGTCAGAGCTTCCTATAATGTGATAATTCGGGATTATAGCTCTTCTGAAGCATCGTCTGATGAGATCACTTACACTTCGGCGACGCCTAGCAATGTATCTTCTAGAGCCACCTCATCTCACGTGACTTTCACTGAGATGACACCCTCTCAGGTGTCTTCTCCTGAGACTGTGACTTCAAAGTTCACACCCTTCCTGACTGAAGAATTCCCAGCTATTGATGCTTGGGACGATGAATTGGTCAACGAAGAAGAAAGGTTGTTGGATGCTGTTCAGGACTAGTTTCCAGAAAATGCTCCATGCAACACAATTACCGAGGATGCTAACTCTGCTGCTGATACATCCTCAGCAAATGAAAAACGACAGCCTCTTGATCCTTAAGACAATCTTCCAAACGAAGACCCTTCTCAAGAAGCTCTCGAAGTTGGTAGAGGCAGCCGCTCTGGCCGGGACTACCATAAAAATTACAACCAATCTTCCTTTACATATGTAAATCCTTCGGGAAAAGATGTTGTAAGCGCCCCTAGTGGCAACAATGATCAACATGCAGGCCCTAAGGAGGCTTTCAAGTATGACTTGATTGAACACTTCAAGCACATTCCTGCACGTCTGCACATCCTAGATTTGTTGCAAATGTCTCCGCACACTCGTGATAATCTCATTTCAGAATTACAAAAGCTGAATGAGGATGTCGACAAACATGCCCCGCAAGTCCTCCAAATTGAAATGGATTACCGAGTCAAAAACTCAGAAGCTTCCTCAAAGGGAGAAAAGAAGAAAACTGAGGGATCATGCATTGAATGCCTCTCGGTTAAAAAAGCAGCCAGTGCAACCATCGCCTTCAAAAAGGACGACCTCCTACTTGGCGAAACCAGGCACAACCGACTCCTGTACTTCACAGGGTACATCAAGGAAATGCCTATGCACAAAGTTTAGATCGACCCACGTTCTGCACTCAACCTCATCTCCACATCGGCTCTCGAAGAGTTGGGCATCCCACCCAGCAAGCTGAGCCACACATCTGTATCTATCTTTGGATATGATGGGAGTACTCAAAGGCCTATCGGCAAAATCAGGTTCAAGTTACAGATCAGTGATCTTATCTCTGAGGTCACAGTGTATGCAATAAAAACCCCTTCATGCTACAACATCCTTCTCGGACGCCCTTGGATCCACGAGAATGGTGTTGTCCCTTCAACTTTACATCAATGCATCAAGTTTGTTGGTGACGACGGCATGATACATCGAGTCTTTGCGGACAGAAAACCCTTCAAAGGTAAAGAAGTCCACTTCGCAGACTCACAAATGTATGAAGGTGAAAAAGAAGAAGAGGAGAAGCACACAACACCCTTTGCCGAAAATCTCCAGAAAGATAAAGGCAAGGCTCCTCAACAATCGCCGGAAGAAAACAAACCATCCGGTAAATCCGAAGAGAGCATTCAAACTCCCTTCATCATCTCCCTCAAACCTTTAAAGCCTTTGGTCATCACAACTAAAGTGAAGAAGGCAAAGCAAAAGCCTGGGGGCAAATTTGTTGTCTCTTTCGTGTCTATCATGCAAGACACGGATTCGGATTCAGAGCCAGAAGACGACACATCGTCAAGCCAAGCTGACACTCAGCAAGTTCAGCCTGCTCTTACTCCAATGGAGACAACTTTTGACATAGAAGATCCTACGTCAGCTTCCTTCGTTATTCCAGCAACTTCAGCAAAGGAAAAGCCAATATTCTTCCACAGATCGGATGCTTTATCATCAAACTCCGTGCTTGAACCTTTCCAAAATAAAGGTATGCCTCAACTATCCTTATATAGTTCTGTGGCACAAGCTATTATGAAGAAAATGGGCTATGACGCTCAAAACCCAGTCGGTTTGGGAGAAGGCCACGGTATTCTCACGCCATTGGGGCCCATCTAGACCAAAAGCCAGCTGGAAGATTAGAGACTCTACGGCTATGTAGAAAAGTCTTCACACAGGTTAGGGTATGATCCCGACACTCCCCTGAGACAGTTGACACAAAGGCTTAAAAGTCAATTAACTGACCAAGCCTCAACATCTCGTATCCACGAAGACATCGATCTCCCTGGATATCTCTTCGATGAGTCACCTGGCAAAGATCCACGAAGCTCATCCAATTGGCACGATTTCTCTGAGAATGAAGAGGAGTTGTCCGATGGTAACAGACATGTGGTCTTCTGACCCAGAAGAGCCCTCATCTCCAAACGAAGTAGTCTACTTCGACCCGGTTTCAACAGGCGATTGGGATCATCTCATAGCAAGCCTTGGGAAAATTACCGATCAAGAAGACCCGTGGAAAGGAACAAAACCTTGGTCTGGAAATGCCCTTGAAACCCCAGAAGGTTTCGTTAAGCTGGAAGCCTCCGAAAATATTATGGAGGAACCACCTTCGAACCTTCCAACAGAAGATCCTGTTCAAAAGATAGACTTGGGAACACCAGATAACCCACGTCCTGTATTCATAAACAAGAATATAAAGGATGATGAGTTACCCGAGTATATCGCCTTTCTTCGTGAGTTCGTTGATTGCTTTGCATGGTCTTATGCTGAAATGCCTGGCTTAGACCCCAAAATAGCGGTTCACAAACTCAATTTTCAAGAAGACATCAAGCCTGTCAAGCAAGGCCAAAGAAGATTCCGTCCAGATGTGATGGATAAAATTGAACAAGAAGTTCAAAAACTCAAAAGCGTCGGCTTCATCCGTGAGGAACAACATCCTGAATGGTTTGCCAACATTGTTCCCGTGACAAATAAAAACGGGCAGATCAAGGTCTGTATTGACTATAGAGACCTGAATGGCGCATGCCCTAAAGATGAATTTCCGCTCCCCATACCAAAGGTAATGATTGATAACACCTGTGGATTCGAGCGAATGACATTCATCGATGGTTTCTCTTGCTACAATCAGATAAAGATGCATCCTGAGGATGAAAAACATACATCCTTTCGGACCCCATTTGGCGTGTATTGCTACACTGTCATGCCATTTGGTCTGGAAAATGCTGGTGCCACATATCAGAGGGCTATAATGAAGATATTCCAAGATATGTAGCACAAGACGGTTGAATGTTACGTTGATGACCTCGCCGTCAAAAGCAAAAGAAAAGAAGATCATCTCGAAGACCTTCGAGAAGACTTCCTCCGGTTTCGCAAACACAAACTGCGAATGAATCCTCTGAAATGCTTCTTCTGCGTCTCGTCGGGTAAGTTCCTGAGATTCTTAGTTCGGAAAGCTGGAATAGAGCTTGACCCCGTAAAAGTCAAAGCCATTCTAGAAATGCCCTCTCCAAGAACCTTGAGAGAACTCAAAGGGCTTCAAGGGGGATTGGCCTACATCAGACGGTTCATCTCCAATCTTTCTGGGAAATACTGTCCATTCTCTCGGTTGATGAAAAAAGGTGTAAACTTTGTCTGGGATGCTGACTGTGAAGCTGCATTCCAAGATATCAAGTCATACCTGACAAAACCTCCAGTGTTAGCTGCTCCTACCACTTGAAAACCATTCATCTTGTACACAAGAGCCCTTGATCACTCTCTGGGAGCTCTGCTTGCACAAGAAAATGATGAAAGAAAAGAAGCTGCTCTATATTACCTCGGCCGCATGCTAGTAGGTGCAGAGCATCACTACTCTCCAGTCAAAAAAGAATGTCTTGTAGTGATGTTCGCCGTACAAAAGCTGCGCCACTACTTTCATTCCAACACAGTCTACCTGGTCTCTAGGGTCAACCTCTTGAAGGTCCTTATCACAAAGGCAGGTTCTCTCAATGCCCGATTGGCAAAATGGTCGATCCTTCTGTCACAATTTGATATTAGGTATGTACCACAAAAGGCAATCAAAGGGCAAGCTCTAGCGGACTTCCCCGCAGAGCATCCATTGCCTAAAGATTCTCCACTCAGAGATGATCTCCCAGACGAACCAGTCTACAATGTGGAGACTTTCTCACAAAATGCTTCCTGGGACATGTACTTTGATGGTACAACCAGGACAAATGAAAAAAGACAGCTGATCTCGGGAGTTGGCATCCTCTTTGTTAGTCCCGGCAAATACATGATTCCACAGCTTTCTCGCTTATGGAACCATGCACAAACAATGCAGCTGAATATCAAACTCTGATCCTAGGATTCGAACTCGCCATCGAATCCGGTATCACCATGCTGGAAGTCTTTGGAGACTCTCAACTGATCGTCAACCAGATGAATCAGAAATTTGAAGTCAGGAAGCCATATTTGCTACCTTTCTACAACAAAGCACAATCGCTTCTGCAAAAGTTTGACATATGTCATATCACCCACATTCGTAGAGGTGAAAACATACGTGCAGATGCCTTGGCTAGACTTGCCGCATCTATGGCAATCCAGGAAGGGGAAAACATGCAAATCACAATGTGCGAAAGAAGAATCCTTCCTCCTCTTAACACACATCAAGCAGTTGCTGAATGCCACCAAGTGGTTGGAAGTCGGATTTCAATCCTTCAACCTTCCGTCAGCGACTGGAGGGATCCGTTCATTGATTACATTATATTCGGAATCCTACCTAAAGATCCAAAAGAACGGGTAAGCATCCAAAGGTGAACCCCAAGCTTTCATTTGGATATTCCTTCAAAAATCCTTTACAGGAAATCCTTCAACGGAGTACTTCTACGCTGCTTGTCACAACAAGAGGCTGAAGAAACACTCAAAGAAGTTCATGCTAGTCTTTGCGGAGCTCATCAGGCTCGTCCCAAGCTCTAGGATCAGATAAAAAGGTTAGGTTATTACTGGCCTACCATGGTAGCTGACGTAATGCAATTTGCTAAGCGCCGCCAACAATGCCAAGTTCATGGAGATTACATTCACACCTTCAGAATGGCTACATCCTACAGCGATTTCATGGCCTTTCAAAGCCTGGGGTTGTTGACACCAAAAATGTCACTTTGCCTCTTCAAAGATCCAAAGAGCTACATGAAGTCGCAACCTGCCATAAATAGGCAATGCTACTTCCAAAAATCAAATCTTGTCAGAATTAAACAAAAACTGCAAGATCCTTCAAGACAGCCAAAAGAGGAGTACACAAGAAGTTTCGGGCCATTTCAAAATCATTTGGCCTAATTTCGCTTCTCCGGCAACTGAAAAGGAGCTCCCGGCGGCGAAAACATCGGAGACATCAAATCTTCGATCAGAGCCGATGGATGGTCTCCAAATACATCCAAAAGGCTCCACGTCAAGTTCCGAATCAAACCGGCAACGTTTGAGCATACATCAACCCTCGAACAGCTAAACCAAGCCTCTCGGCGGCGAGAACCACCGAGACCATCACTCATCAGATAAAGCACATGGACGGCTTCAAAATGCTTATAAAGGGCTACACGTCAAAATTCAGGTCATTTCGACAACATTTGACCATAGTTTGACGCTCGGAAGCCAAATCAGGCCTCTCGGCGGCAAAGCTCCCCGGGACCATGATTTCCAAGACAGAGCCTATGGATCATCTTAAAATGACTCCAATAGGTTCCCTGTCAAATTTCAAGTCAATCGGACATCGGTTGACCGCACATCAAACCGCGACATCTTCATCGCGACAAAAGCAAGTCTACTGGTGATAGGACCCAAAACGGCTTCAAAACTCAAAGAAAAGCCTATGGTTGGTCTTATTTATTGCTCAGGAGGCTTCACACAAAATTTCAGGTCATTTCGACATTGTTTGACCCAGTTTCAGCTTCTAACGGAAAATCGGCAGCTCTGCGCGACAAAGTCTTCGGCTTTCTCGAAAAATTGGAAACTTTGCAAAATAAAATGCAAGGATTCTCATCAGGTTTTCTACAGGGAAATCAGGCCAATAAATGGTCGAAATGTCAAGGAGAAATACAGAAGAAAAAAGAATCGAAAAAACAGTAAAAACGGACACAAAACGAGACAAAAGGGGGGAAAACCCCAGGGTCGCCGGCGACCCTGGAGCCCGGGATCGCCGGGAAGGCCCCGGAAACCCCGGTTTTCGTCGTTTTTTCGCGATTCGAAGCATCCGGCCTCTGGTATTTTCCAAGATTCATACTTTTGAGACACCAAATCCTCCGACATCCGTCAAAAACACGGGTCAATCATCAATAGTATCGAAAACAACATTGATCGCCACCCGGTCAACCAAAAAAAAAAGTGTGCTTTCTACCCAAACGATCGAGAAATCGACAGGACAGATGGCACCGACCCGCTGTTGGCAACCAACACCTGAAGTCACATGGTCATCCGATGTCGATCTACATGAAGATCCATCGATGATCATTGCCACGGCCCGCGACTCTTCAACTGCTCGGCGACCACTTAATGCGATTAATTGACTAGCTTTATTATAGTCATTAATCCATTTCTTTGGACGGACCAATCAGAAGCAAGCATCCGGGAGTTACAAGTTAAGAGATTCATGGCATTTAACCCATGAAACTCCTCCCATCATGGCGATTAAAGGCGATTAAATGCCCTCAATCTCCTCCGGCCAATCAGAAGCCAAGAAAAAGGAGTTACAAAATAAAGAATTCAATCTTGTAACTCCTCCCTTTATGTAGCTTTATGATAATTAAGGCTCATAGACCCTCCTAAATGGTTACCTAAAAGCCTATAAATAGGAGAGCTCTCCAAGAAGAAAGGGATGGAGACACAATCACAAACACACAGACAACAGACTGCAGAAAAGCAGAAAACTCAGACAGAAAAAGGCATCAGAGAGAGAAAACTTTGCGGAAGTTCTACACCGACCACCGCTAACAGGTGACAAAAGTCCCTTGGGGGGTACTTCCCCCAAGGTCCTTGCCTTCTCCTTCTGCCGCCAATGGTTTAGACATGGCTTTTCAGCCCGTCTACTCGGCTTTTTATCGGACATAGGACCTTCTTTTGGTCTTTGTTCTTTAAAAACCTGAGGTTATAGCCAAGCCAAGCGAATCAATAGCATCCTCTGTTCTCATCTACATGGATGATGGCGAAGTCCACATATGGCTTGCGACCGTCAATCTGAACAGGTCCCCCACAATCTCCTGAAAAGTTAGATCCTCCTTTTCTTGCTTTTCATTATAGTTTGTATTTTTTCAAAAGAGACAAAAAAATCACAACTCTTGTTTTTCATTATTGATAAGGATTGTAAATCGGCTATAAACGCCAAAATCAGTTATAAACGCCAAAAATCGGCTATAAACGCCAAAAATCGGCTATAAACGCCAAAATCGGCTATAAATGCCAAAAAATCGCCTTTTACGGCAAATCAAGAAAATGTCTCTTTTCTTAAATATATGTGCAATGGAAAACTTGAAAGAAGTTGATTTCTTTTTTACTTGCGAAGGTTGATCTCCGGATCACCACTTGCAATTCTAAGTAAAACAGAAAATCTGGCACACCCACACAAAAGAAATGTTGATGCACCCCCCTTGCCCCCCTGGGTTATGAAAGGGTCGGACCCAACGAACTCCCACGTCCGCCGACCTTGGTAGGAACCAGGCGCCAGGAGTGCGGCCCATCAAGCTGGCACACCCGGTGGGACCCGTTCATTTGAGAACACGATGCTAGAAATGAAATATTTGCATATCATATATTTTGATCTATGCTTATATTTCTTTTCTCGATTCCTTGGCTACTTTCTAATTGGTGGCCTATGTTGGATTCCGCATAAAAAGAAATGAGATGAGATTTTTTGGAAAATTCTAATTCTTTGAATTTATTTCCACTCTTTCTCTTTTAAAAAAAAAAACAAAAATTTTAGATTTCTCATTTTGAATTCAAAATTGAGAAACCTTGATCCGTTCCTATCGTTCATCGCGCTTGCAGAAATGTTGAGCCTGTTCGACTAAGGTTTTGGGCCATCGTTTCTCTTCGATGAGTTCATTAAAGATCTAAAAAAAAATGAGATGAGATTTTTTGGAAATTTCTAATTCTTTGAATTTATTTCCACTCTTTCTCTTTTCAAAAGAAAAAACAAAAAAAATTAGATTTCTCATTTTGAATTCAAAATTGAGAAACCTTGATCCGTTCCTATCGTTCATCGCGCTTGCAGAAATGTTGAGCCTGTTCGACTAAGGTTTTGGGCCATCGTTTCTCTTCGATGAGTTCATTAAAGATCTAAAAAAAATGAGATGAGATTTTTTGGAAATTTCTAATTCTTTGAATTTATTTCCACTCTTTCTCTTTTCAAAAAAAAAACAAAAAAATTAGATTTTTCATTTTGGATTCAAAATTGAGAAACCTTGATCCGTTCCTATCGTTCATCGCGCTTGCAGAAATGTTGAGCCTGTTCGACTAAGGTTTTGGGCCATCGTTTCTCTTCGATGAGTTCATTAAAAATAAAAAAATATATATATATAAAAAAACAAAAAAAGACATAGACCACTAAGGTTAAACCAACTGTGTTCTTTGATCATGGTTGATTCTAGAAAAGCCTTGTCCAGAGTATGGAGATAGCTTGACTGTTCTAGGCAAGGGTACTCCAAACGGGTTCATTAAGTAATCCTACCCTTACCTGGGGGCAATTCTATCAATCAAGATTTCATAAGACCGGGTTAGGAGGCCTATGTGTACTCTCTCGTCTTTTAAATAAATTTTTTTTCAAAAATTAAATTTTTAAAAATAAAAAATTTAAAATAAAAAATAAAAAATAAAAAAAAATTTCAAAAAAAATCTTATAAAAAATAAATAAATAAATAAATAAAAAGAGATTTTTTTTAAAAAAAAATCTTCAAAAAAAAAACTTCCGTCATTTTGGGTTTAGATTGGAGAAATCTTGGTCTTCTCCTTTCTGAGCACTGGCGCTCGCGGAAATCGCTGAGCCCGTGTTCAGATTGGAGTGCCTTTTGCTCTCTTTGATGAACCTGATATTGGCCTTTCAAAAAAAAAACTCATCATTTTTAGATTCAGATTCGAGAAATTATGGTTCATTTCTTTCTGAGCACTGGCGCTCGCGGAAATCACTGAGCCCGTGTTCAGATTGGAATATTATCTGCTCTCTTTGATGAATCCAATCTTGACCTTTCAAAACAGAGAATCTCATCTCATGGATGCGGTCTCAAAACATTTGTGTCTAGCGGTACTAGTATGCCCTTTCAGGGTCTACTGTATTGCGACCGGCACAGCTGTAACTCCAACTTTATATTCTTCTTACCTCGAGCAAGCTCTGCTTCTCGATAAGTCGAATTTAAGTTCACAATTGCTTCTAGCAGTCACTGGGACGCTCATTCTAGGCTTACCATACCTGCGATCAGAACAATTGTACCCTCTATGGCATTTTGCCTTCTTCGTATTGCTTGGGTCATCTCCCTCGAACAATTTGAAAAGACGAAACCATAGAACTTCCCATTTATGATCATTGTTCTTGTGATTACTAATGGATGTGGTCTTGTTTCAGAAATTTTTTCGAAAAAACTAACAATGGCAGCATCGCTTACCATTACATTCGATGAGAGCAAGCACCAAGTCATGCTTCAACAGAAGCAAACTACGCGCACCTACAAACGCCCCATCAGCTGCCGAAGCGTCAACTCCCTCGGCAACTCTCTGAACTCTGGGTCGACCTCGACTCCCCGGACTATCGTCTTTGGGACGCTGGGACCATTCCCACTTCTCGAGGAACAAACCGCTCCTTCCAAGAAGCAGAAACTCGCCTCTCAACGTGTCACTACCGTGACACCAAAGGCGAGCAGTAGAAGGCCTGAAGCCCGTGGCACCCCCACGAAGCCTCGACCTGCAAACAACCAGGTCTATCCCAAGACTTAGTCCCCAAGACCTTCACCAAAACAAAGAAGGTCCCAAACATCTACCAAGCCAGCATTCCTGGCCCCACTCAAGGAGAATCAGTTCTACCCTCTTGCTTAGATGAAAGAGGAGAGACCCATCTCCAACCTGACTCCCAAGTCAACCCAGCATGAGCCGGCTTGTTCCTACAAGCCCAAAATCAAGTCATGCATCACAAGGCCTTTGCAAGCACCTGCTAAGGCCTACCAACCTGCAGTTCGACCCTTCATCTCTACAGGGGCCGAACTCCAAAAATTCAAAGCTTCGCTGCAACAGGCGAAGGACAGGGTTCGCATCCTGTCCTTGCCCAGCTACAAAGAAGACAGGCTCGGCTGCTGCGCCCGAGGGAGCACATCCTTCATCGTCAAAGCCCAGCCAGAGCTGACCGAAGCTCGAATTGCCCGTCGCATACACCGCCGCGCGTCATATAGACAAAAGAGACTAGAGAAGCAAAGGACCCAGCCTCCTACACTTCAAGTCTCTCCCAAATGGGTCGAAAAAGAAAGACTCAACCAAGTTGCTGCCGTCCATATGGTTGGAAAAACCAGAAGATGCCAAAAGTCAGCAACAAAAATCCATGTCCGACGTCCGACGACCCGCAGCGTCTCAAGGACAAGAAGACATTCAGAAGAATCCCCTGCGCCTTCAAGCAAAGGACAGCAGAGTGATCCTTCCTCAAGCTCTTCTTCAAAGAGAATGAGCCCCAGCTCAGTCACCAGGACAGTTTCTTCATTCGAATCATGAAGGATGAACGTCTTGGCTACAAATTCTGAGCCACCACCCCCGCAATCCACCTCTAGATGATGCGATCACCCGCATCCAGTAGTTGGAACAAGGCCAGCAGAGGATTAAAACTCTGATGGAAAACCTTCTCCTCGCCTTCCAAAATCAGGCGAACAATGAACCTCCTCCGAATCATCAAGATGATGAGGTAAATGGAGAAGAAAATGAGTCACGCGCCCTTACCAAAAAGGACGTAGACAGTATCCTCGCCAAAGCAAAAGAAGAGGATATATACTCAAGGAGCATGGGATCAAGCCACCATATCCCTTATGGATGGACTCGGTCCCGTTCCCCACAAAATTGAAGCATCCAACTCTCCAAACATATACGGGGAAAGGATCAGCCAGACAGCACGTCATCCACTTCAAGATCCTGACGGGAGCTATCGCGGATCAAGATGCACTCAAGATCCGCCTCTTTGCAAGTACCCTAAAAGGTACGGCCTTTGATTGGTACTCCACTCTGCCGGAGGACTCGATCCAAAACTGGGCCATGCTAGAGACACGCTTCCTGACTCACTTCAAAGGTGAGGATCATCCCGCTACTATGGCTCAGCTGTGCAGCCTAAAACAGGGGGAGAATGAGTCAACATATGACTTCATTCACAAGTGGAAAGCAATGGCGTACAAATGCTCTGATGTATTGCCACAAGCGTCGCTAGTCGACATTTGCCGAAACAACATGAGAGCTAGAATCTGCTCCATGATCATCGGCAACAAATCAAAAAACCTGGGAGAACTCCTAGAAGCTTCCATGGAAGCTGAAATGGTGATTAAAGACCTCAATAGTCAGAAATCATCAAGAAAAGAGCCAACCGCCATTGCAACCTCTAAACCAAAGAAGAAAGAAGTCGTCAATGTGCAGACCAAGTCAGCTCCTCAGCCACCAAAGAAAGCTGAAAACAAAGCTGCGGGTAAGAGACCTGAACTCTTAGACGCCTTCAAAGAACGAGTAGAGAAGAAATACCAGTTTGATGAAGATGTTGATGAAATCTTCGGGGCTCTTGTGGCAAACGGCAAGCTCACCTTGCCTGAACCAAAAAGACCGGGTGATGTTGGCAAAACCAACGATCCTCGGTACTGTCCATACCACCAGATGATCTCGCATCCTCTCAATCAATGCTTTGTTGTGTGGGAGAAAATAAACGAGATGTGGGAAAACGGAGTCATCATCTTTGACAAAAACTATGGGCCTGCCTCCGTCAACATGGTGACATGTGGACAAACATCAAAATCACCGAAGAAGATCACTACTTCCTTCAAGGTGATAAACTCAATCCAAGCGTCCGAGGAACTGGTTCCTTACCCGACACCAGACGGACAACCGATATGGGTACATCCCGATCTCCTGGAAGATGAAAATTGGGAGGTCGTGAAAACAAAGCCTACATCTCAACAGCGAAGGCAGGCTAGGAAACATCTCCTTAAGCTCAAACGGCAAGAGAAGACCCAGCCAAAGCAAGAAGTCAAAGAAAAGGCAGAGGCTTCCTCTACCGCTTCACTGGAGGCAACAAAAACATCCCTTCCAGAGATTTCAAAGGGGGTAAGGAAATTCACCCTCGGTGATTTCATGCCACCTCAATTCAAAGAAGCCACGCAGGAGGCATCATACTCTTGCAATTCGGTAGTTGGATTCTCCATTGATGGATACGAGTCCAGCGACACCGATGATGGATTTGAATCCAACTACACAGATGAGTGGGAGGAGTCCCTTGAAACAGGAGAATATCTCTCCGATGAAGAATGGGTTCCTGAGACTCATCTTATGCCAGTAATCTGGTATAACCCTCTACAGCCACAAGGATCCTGGTCTGATGATGAAGAAGACCGAGAGGCTGTACGAGAAAATGCTGCTGACCCAGCACCTCTCATTACTCCAGTGGAACTCAACCATGTTGAGCCACAAAGAGATGATGAAGAAGAAGATCCAGCTCCCATGCCTGATCTTGAAGAATATGCAAGGATCTTGCAGCGTCTCGCTCTAGAACAAGAGCAAGAACGCGTCAACGAGCCTCCTCGCAATCTAGAGCCTGAAGTCCCTGAAGACCATCAGGTACATCCTCCCTTAACTCCTGAAAATGGAGAAAATTGCTGGATAGACGATCCTCTTACATCCGAAGATGAGTCTGACTCCGATCAGGCGACGTCTCCCGTCAGAGCTTCATGTAATGTGATAATTCGGCATTATAGCTCTTCCGAAGCATCGTCCGATGAGAGCACTTACACTCCGGCGACGCCTAGCAATGTATCTTCTGAAGCCACCTCGTCTCACGTGACTTTCACTAAGATGACACCCTCTCAGGTTTCTTCTCCTAAGACTGTGACTTCAAGGTTCACACCCTTCCTGACTGAAGAATTCCCAGCTATTGATGCTTGGGATGATGAATTAGTCAACGAAGAAGAAAGGTTGCTGGTTGCTGTTCAGGACTTGTTCCCGAAAAATGCTCCATGCAACACGATCACTGAGGATGGCAACTCTGCTGCTGATACATCCTCAGCAAATGAAAAACGACAGCCTCTTGATCCTGAAGACAATCTTCCAAATGAAGACCCTTCTCAAGAAGCTCTCGAAGTTGGTAGAGGCACCCGCTCTGGCCGGGACTACCACAAAAATTACAACCAATCTTCCTTTACATATGTAAATCCTTCGGGAAAAGATGTTGTAAGCGCCCCTAGTGGCAACAATGATGAACATGCAGACACATACCTGCACGTCTGCACATCCTAGATTTGTTGCGAAAGTCTCCGCACACTCATGATAATCTCATCTCAGAATTACAAAAGCTGAATGAGGATGTCAACAAACATGCCCCGCAAATCCTCCAAATTGAAATGGATTACCGGGTCAAAAACTCAGAAGCCTCCTTAAAGAGCGAAAAGAAGAAAACTGAGGGATCATGCATTGAATGCCTCTCGGTTAAAAAAGCAGCCAGTGCAACCATCGCCTTCACAAAGGACGACCTCCTACTTGGCGAAACCAGGCATAACCAACCCCTGTACTTCACAGGGTACATCAAGTAAATGCCTATGCACAGAGTTCAGATCGACCCAGGTTCTGCACTCAACCTCATCTCCACATCGGCTCTCGAAGAGTTGGGCATCCCACCCAGCAAGCTGAGCCACACATCTGTATCTACCTTTGGATACGATGGAAGTACTCAAAGGCCTATCGGCAAAATCAGGTTCAAGTTGCAGATCGGTGATCTTATCTCTGAGGTCACTGTGTATGCAATAAAAACCCCTTCATGCTACAACATCCTTCTCGGACGCCCTTGGATCCATGAGAATGGTGTTGTCCCTTCAACTCTACATCAATGCATCAAGTTTGTTGGCGATGACGGCATGATACATCGAGTCTTTGCGGACAGAAAACCCTTCAAAGGTAAAGAAGTCCACTTCGCAGACTCACAGATGTATGAAGGTGAAAAACAAGAAGAGGATAAGGACACAGCATCCTTTGCCGAAAATCTTCAGAAAGATAAAGGCAAAGCTCCTCGACAAACACCGGAAGAAAACAAACCATCCGGTAAATCCGAAGAGAGCATTCAAACTCCCTTCATCATCTCCCTCAAATCTTCAAAGCCTTTGGTCATCACAACAAAGGTGAAGAAGGCGAAGCAAAAGCCTGGGGGCAAATTTGTTGTCTCTTTCGTGTCTATCATGCAAGACACGGACTCAGATTCAGAACCAGAAGATGACACATCGTCAAGCCAAGCTGACACTCAGCAAGTTCAGCCTGCTCTTACTCCAATGGAGACAACTTCTGACATAGAAGATCCTACGTCAGCTTCCTTCATTATTCCAGCAACTTCAGCAAAGGAAAAGCCAATATTCTTCCACAGATCGGATGCTTTATCAACAAACTCTGTGCTTGAACCTTTCCAAAATAAAGGTATGCCTCAACTATCCTTATATAGTTCTGTGGCACTAGCTTTATGAAGAAAATGGGCTATGACGCTCAAAACCCAGTCGGTTTGGGAGAAGGGCACGGTATTCTCACGCCATTGGGGCCCGTCTTGACCAAAAGCCAGCTAGAAGATTGGAGACTCTACGGCTACGTAGAAAAGTCTTCACACGGGTTAGGGTATGATCCCGACACTCCCCTGAGACAGTTGACACAAAGGCTTAAAAGTCAATATACTGACAAAACCTCAACATCTCAAGTCCATGAAGACATCGATCTCCCTGGATATCTCTTTGATGAGTCACCTGACAAAGATCCAGGAAGCTCATCCAATTGGCACGATTTCTCCGAAAATAAAGAGGAGTTATCCGATGGCACAGACGTGTGGTCTTCTGACCCAGAAGAACCCTCATCTCCAAAAGAAGTAGCCTACTTCAACCCGGTTTCAACAGGCGATTGGGATCATCTCATAGCAAGCCTTGGGAAAATTACCGATCAAGAAGACCCGTGGAAAGGAACAAAACCTTGGTCTGGAAATGCCCTTGAAACCCTAGAAGGTTTCGTTGAGCTGGAAGCCTCCGAAAATATTATGGAGGAACCACCTTCGAACCTTCCAACAGAAGATCCTATTCAAAAGATAGACTTGGGAACACCAGATAACCCACGTCCTGTATTCATAAGCAAGAATATAAAGGATGATGAGTTACCCGAGTATATCGCCTTTCTTCGTGAGTTCGTTGATTGCTTTGCATGGTCTTACGCTGAAATGCCTGGCTTAGACCCCAAAATAGCGGTTCACAAACTCAACCTTCAAGAAGACATCAAGCCTGTCAAGCAAGGCCAAAGAAGATTCCGTCCAGATGTGATGGATAAAATTGAACAAGAAGTTCAAAAACTCAATGGTTGGCCAACATTGTCCCCGTGACAGAAAAACGGGCAGATCAGGGTCTGTATTGACTATAGAGACCTGAACGGCGCATTCCCTAAAGATGAATTTCCGCTCCCCATACCAGAGGTACTGATGGATAATTCCTGTGGATTCGAGCGAATGACATTCATGGATGGTTTCTCTGGCTACAATCAGATAAAGATGCATCCTGAAGATGAAAAACATACATCTTTTCGGACCCCATTTGGCGTGTATTGCTACACTGTCGTGCCATTTGGTCTGAAAAATGCTGGTGCCACATATCAGAGGGCTATGATAAAAATATTCCAAGATATGCAGCACAAGACGGTTGAATGTTACGTTGATGATCTCGCCGTCAAAAGCAAAAGAAAAGAAGATCATCTCGAAAACCTTCGAGAAGTCTTCCTCCGGCTTCGCAAACACAAATTGCGGATGAATCCTTTGAAATGCTTTTTCGGCATCTCATCGGGTAAGTTCCTCGGATTCTTAGTTCGGAAAGCTGGAATAGAGCTTGACCCTATAAAAGTCAAAGCCATTCTAGAAATGCCCTCTCCAAGAACCTTGAGAGAACTCAAAGGGCTTCAAGGGAGATTGGCCTACATTAGACGGTTCATCTTCAATCTTTCGGGGAAATGTCGTCCATTCTCCCGGTTGATGAAAAAAGGTGTAAACTTTGTCTGGGATGCTGACTGTGAAGCTGCTTTCCAAGACATCAAGTCATACCTGACAAAACCTCCAGTGTTAGCTGCTCCTACCACTGGAAAACCATTCATCTTGTACACAAGAGCCCTTGATCACTCTTTAGGAGCTCTGCTTGCACAAGAAAATGATCAAAGAAAAGAAGCTGCTCTATATTACCTCAGCCGCATGCTAGTAGGTGCAGAGCATCACTACTCTCCAGTCGAAAAAGAATGTCTTGCAGTGATGTTCGCCGTACAAAAGCTGCGTCACTACTTGCTTTCCAACACAGTATACTGTTGGGATTGGTGTATGCCCTAAAGCCCACTAGTTGCATTCTCATCTTTTGTTACTGGATATTTAACTGGTTATTTAATGAAAAGACTCTTTTATGCTTAAACATGTATATATGTATGGTTGTGTAAGGCCCATTGTTTCTAGTAAATGAATTAGGTGTGTAGTGTCTACACATAGATAGGTCTAATTCATGGACAACTGGAAACATCATATTTGTTCATAACTGAAAGATGGAGCTGGGCACTTCATCTTGGTAGAAGTTATAATGAGATACTCTTCTATATAGGGTGACATACCTAAGTCACGGGAGGGCTTTCCCGGATCTATCTCATTAGTGCATGTGTCATGCATTGAACAGGACCATTGTAGGTGTGATCTCTAAAATAGTACTATCACAGAAAAGAGATCAAGTCACCTCATGCTACTGAGTAACCTGTGCTCTTAATCTTGAGCATTTGTGGATGAACTGACGAAGTCAAGTTCTTGTGCTTTAATTCACTATGGGTGAGATTCTTTTTCATGGGTCAACAGCTCTGTGTTTTGGGTACTCGGACTTGATCAGTTGGGACGTGCAGATGCAATATAGAATCTATGCCATCTGATGATGGAATAATCGTCCCCTTAGAATTATCCGATTAATCATCAAAATCTAAGATCTTAGTATATGGATGTTCCATATGAATATTGAACTTGTGGGTCGCTCCCTGGATCAAGAGAATGATATTCGAATGATGATTATGTTTAAGGATATGAAGTTCTAAGGTTTAGATGTAATCGGGAAGGTTGATAGTACATATGATAACCTGACTCGATTATGGATGTTACATAGAGGGGCATTCAGGTCATTACACTTAGTAGGTCGAAGACAACCGTCATTTTATGATGAGCTTATTATAATATATATTTGTCCTTGGAGTTCAACCATAACTCTCTAGTGGAATGAGTTAAGGTTAAAATGGTCTTAATGTTGCTATGGGTTTAGCATGGACATTTTGGTCATTTTGGGAGCCAATGGCAAATATGTCTTTTGGTCCCTTCTCTAGTCACTTACCAAGATTGGCATGGTTTCCTAAGATGTTTAGATAACATAAGGATGAATTATTTTAGTGGAAAAATAATTTTGAGTTTAAATTCAAATAGGCCTTTGATGGCATACATGAATTTAACTCTAGATAAATTGTATGTGGGCAATGGTGTGCATTGATATGTGGGACGTCCATAATAGGATATCCATGGGTAAGGTTTCCAACTTTGAGTAGGACTCTACTTGGAAAGTTGGACTCCTCTTTGGATTAGTATTCCTATGAGTTAGTTTCCTTTTTGGATTAGGAACTTAAAATTAGTAAGTGTTCTACAACTAGTATTACTAATTGTATGGAAAGTTCCTTTTGGTTTCCTTTTCTAATTAGAGTGTTTCTTAAGGGAAATAAGTCTTTCCTTTTTGGACATAAATTAGAATAAGGAGAGATAACTAAATAGGAAAGGCTTCCCATAGTTTCTATAAAAGGAGAACCATCCCCCTTTGGACGTCCATAATAAGGAGGGTCATAAGAGAGGCACACGTCCAACACTTTGTGAGACAAAAGGAGCTCCCACACGTCCAGCCTTGGTTGCTTCTCTTCTTGATTGAAGAAGGCTTAAGGTCTGAGATTTTTCATGAGAAAAATAGTTCTTGTTTCCTAGATTAAGATCCCACCATCTTAGCCAATCAGATTTGGTAGTGAGATAGAGGAGAAGATCAAAGGCAATACTAGTGCAAGAAAATTCCAGCAACTTGTTTGCAAATTGCAAGTCTGAGTTCGCGCCTTTGGATCTATTTTTTCAGAGATTTGAAGTCTACAAATCTTCGAGGTAATAGTCTTCTATCATCTCTATTAATTAGACACTTGTTGATCATGATTTAATGGAGTTTCTATGCGATTCTTTATGGCTGATTTCCGCTGCATAGTGCAGAAATCAGATTTTTTAAAATCTGTCATGCTTTGCATCAGCCATAGTAGTCTCTTTATGAGAAGTTTCAGATCTGAATCGCGGTTTCCTTCATATACCTAGTCTCGAGGGTCAACCTCTTGAAGGTCCTTGTCACAAAGGCAGGTTCTCTCAATGCTCGACTGGCAAAATGGTCCATCCTTCTGTCACAATTTGATATTAGGTATGTACCACAAAATGCAATCAAAGGGTAAGCTCTAGCGGACTTCCTCGTAGAGCATCCATTGCCTAAAGATTCTCCGCTCAGAGATGATCTCCCAGACGAACCAATCTACAATGTGGAGACTTTCTCGCAAAGTGCCTCCTGGGACATGTACTTTGACGGTGCAACCGGGACGAATGAAAAAAGACAGCTGATCTCAGGAGTTGGCATCCTCTTTGTTAGCCCCGACAAATACATGATTCCACACGCTTTCTCGCTACTGGAACCATGCACAAACAATGCAGCTGAATATCAAGCTCTGATCCTAGGATTGGAACTCGCCATCGAATCCGGTATCACCATGCTGGAAATCTTTGGAGACTCTCAACTGATCGTCAACCAGATGAATCAGAAATTTGAAGTCAGGAAGCCAGATTTGCTGCCTTACTACAATAAAGCACAATCGCTTCTGCAAAAGTTTGACATCTGTCACATCACTCACATTCGTAGAGGTGAAAACATACGTGCAGATGCCCTAGCTGGACTTGCCGCATCTATGGCAATCCAGGAAGGGGAAAACATGCAAATCACAGTGTGCGAAAGAAGAATCCTTCCTCCTCTTAACACACACCAAGCAGTTGCTGAATGCCACCAAGTGGTCGGAAGTCGGATTTCAATCCTTTAAACTTCAATCGGCGACTGGAGGGATCCGTTCATTGATTACATTATGTTCGGAATCCTACCTGAAGATCCAAAAGAACGGGTAAGCATCCAAAGGCGAACCCCAAGCTTTCATTTGGATATTCCTTCAAAAATCCATTACAGGAAATCCTTCAACGGAGTACTTCTACGCTGCTTGTCACAACAAGAGGCTAAGGAAACACTCAAAGAAGTTCATGCTGGTCTTTGCGGAGCTCATCAGGCTGGTCCTAAGCTCTATGATCAGATAAAAAGGTTAGGATATTACTAGCCTACCATGGTAGCTGACGCAATGCAATTTGCTAAGCGCTGCCAGCAATGCCAAGTTCATGGAGATTACATTCACATGCCTCCAGAATGGCTGCATCCTACAGCGATTTCATGGCCTTTCGAAGCCCAGGGTATGGACATCATAGGTCCTATTTCTCCCCCTTCGAGCAAAGGTCATCGCTTCATCTTCGCCGCTACGGATTATTTCTCCAAGTGGTCAGAAGCATTTGCGCTCAACGAAATGAAGACCTCATCAGTCCTTCAGTTCTTGCGCACCAACATCATTTGTCGTTTCGGCATACCTAAAAGATTCGTCCATGATAACGGACCACAATTCCGGGATCATCGATTCTACAGGTTCTGCGACAAATACAAAATCCAAAGCTGTCCTTCGACTCCATACAATCCGGCAGCAAATGGGTTAGCAGAAGCTTTCAACAAGACACTCTGCAAAATCCTCAAAAAAATGGTCTCTAGTCACAAAAGAGACTGGAGCGACAAAATGTCTGAAGCTTTGTGGGCCTATCGAACCACCGTTCGAGGACCAACCCATAGTACACCATTCTCCTTGGTCTATGGATGCGAAGCTGTCGTACCCTTGGAAGTACAAATTCCTTCCTTGAGGGTATCCTTGCAAAATGACATGACTCAAGAAAGCAATGTCAAATTGCGACTCCATGAGCTGGACAATCTCGATGAGAGACGGCTCGAAGCTCAACAAAGCATTGAACTTTACCAAGCACGCATGGCAGGATCTTTCGACAAAAAGGTCAGGCAACGCGCCTACAAAAAGGGTGACTTGGTTCTTGCGGTAAAAAGACCGATGGTCTTCGCTCACAAGTCCAAAGGCAAATTTGATCCAAAATGGGAGGGACCCTACGTCATCGACAAGGTTTTCTCCAATGGCGCATACGCACTCCTAAACATGGAAGGTGACAGATGTATGCTGCCCATCAACGGCAAGTTCTTAAAAAAGTACTACCCTTAAAGACTTACCCAACTGGGTAAGAGCAATGCCTATACGGCCAAAACCGGTTTCCAGGTACACGCTCGCTAAACCCACCTTCTTTTAGAATTTTCATATCAAATGTTGAAATTTCTATAAATTTAAAACAATGCTTACTTTCATCGTTTCATTGTTCAAAAAAAAATCCAAGTTTAGAAACCTTTCCCTAACTTGACCAAAATTTTCAACATTTGAACCCAAAATCCATGGTTTGAAATAAAATCCGGATTCAGGGATTTCCACCCTAGTCCACCCTGCCTTTTACCGCCAAAATGGTTTTAGGTCAAAACTTATGACCCTTGTGTCTTTAAACAAAAAAAAATTCGGTTTTTCAAAAAACCGCGGGGAAACGACGCTTAGTCGATACTCGCACAAATCGGAAGCATGCGAAATACGTTCGACACTTCCAAAATTGCAAGGAAGCGACATTTCGTCGATACTTGCAAAATTTAAAACCGTGGAGACGCAACATTTCAGTTGATATCCACAACCCAAATTTCAAAAGGTTAAAAAAAAAACCTAAATACCGTGGAGACGCAACATTTCAGTTGATATCCACAACCCAAATTTCAAAGGTTCGAAAAAACCTAAAAAACCATGGAGACGCCACATTTCAGTTGATATCCATAACTCAAAGGTTCGAGAAAACCACAAATTTCAAAAATCATGGGGAAACGACATCAAGTCAGTACCCGCAAAATCAAAATTTTTGAAAAGCAAGGATGCGACATTCCATCGATACTTGCAACCGAATGAGCAAGGATGCGACATTCCATCGATACTTGCAACAACATTCAGCAGGGAGGCGACTTTTAGTCGATACTTGCATTTTTGAAAACCAAACCGGCTATAAATGCCACAAAAACGGCTATAGATGCCACTAAAACCGGCTATAAATGCCACAAACCGGCTATCAATGCCACAAAACAAACCGGCTATCAATGCCACCAAAACCGGCTATAGATGCCACAAAAAAAAAAAACTCTGTTATCAATGCCACAAAAAAAGCTGGCTCTCATGCCAAAATTGGCTTCCATGCCACAAGCAAAAATCTGGCTTCCATGCCAAAACAATCATTTGACAAAAGATTTTCACAAAATGACAAGCTTTTGATCAAATCCCATTTAGCAATTACTTTTATCACAAAAGATTCAAGTGAGCGTAGGGATAACAAAAAAAAAAAAAGAGTACCAAAAATACACGTGGTACCAAAAAAAAAAAAAAAAGTGTTCACAAGCACTACAAAAAAAAAAAGAAAAGTACCAAAAAATACAAGTGGTACTAAAAAAAAAAGAGAGAAGGATGGTTTCTGTTAAAAAAAAAAAATAGGAGCTCAATCAAAAATGGTCTCCAGCCAAGAGTTCAGCTCCTTAAGCAAACTTTTGGCCTCAGCCGTCAAGGATACCAAGGCACGCTTCTTCAGGAATTTGCCATGAGATGTTGGAGTGGGCTGTAACCCTTCTTTCGCACCGGGAAGCTTATCTCGAGCAGTTCGCCATTGTTTGTTCTCATCAGACTTCCTTTTAAGAACTCGATTGGCATCTGCAACCCGGTGAATCAGAGCAGTCTCCCTTTCACGAGCCTCTGTTATTGCAGTCCACTAGGCAGCGACTTGTGCCTGCAGATGCTCAAGACGTTTCCTGGCCTCATGGACCTCCCTATCAAGGATGTTAAGGTCATGTGTCAGCCCATTGATGTTTAGTTCTTCTAAGTTCTTCTCTCAGACTACCTGCTTCCTGCTGCCTCATCCAAGTTAGACTGAGCCTTATCCATAGGGTCCAGGAACATCTCCTTGAAGAACTGGTCATCAGGAAAACCCATGGTCTCAAACCACCTGTCACCCAGCTCAATGATCCTATCAACGATCGCCCTGGCACTTGTGACATCCAGACCAGCCTCTTCGACATCACCGAGAATCTCACGCAAATGCTGGATCATCCCAAATCCGGCATCTAAGTGCCCAGAAAGCAGAGTCTCAATCCAAGAGCTCAGAACTCGCACCACCACCTTCTTCGCAAAAAGAAGAGATGGCCCCGCTGAAGATTCGCCCAACTCTGTTGGTCGGCTGCTCATGTCATCATCTGTTGGAAGAGTAACAAAAGAACTCTTTCCAGTTGAAGCTGCTCCTGCTCGGGAAGGAATCTTAGCACGAGGTATCTCCTCAGCATTGTCAGAACTGGTCCCAGGAGTCTCTACCTCTGGATCAACCTCTGGCATCCCTTGCTCTGGAAGCGAAGGATCCTCCTCTGTCACTTCAAAACCTGCCAAAGAAACGCAAAAAAGGTATGAATATAATCCTGTTTGAAAATCATTATCAGGGTTATTACTGTAAAATACCTTCTTCGACGACTGGTGGAAGACTCTCTTCCTCCATGAACTCATCAGAAGCATCATCAACATTTGCCTCCATTAATGGTTCAAAGTCATCAGAATCCTGTGGCAAGTCAGCTGGCAAGAAAAATGTTAGCAAACCAAGTCACAGACACAAAAAAAAAAAGCAAAAGAAGTCATACCAATTGGAGACTCTGGTTCACTCCAGAGTCCCTCGGTTCTTCTTCAGGTGCCCGACAGGATCCGTCACCACCTCATCGGTTGGAACCTCAGGCATCACCAAGTCTTCCTCTGCTAAAAAAAAAAAAAGAAAAGCAGAAACAAGAAGCAAATCAGAACATGGAAAAATCCCATGAAAAGAAATGGAAAGAGAAAGAGGAAGAATCATACCTTCACCGACGGTCTCTTCTTCTCGGCTTCTCTTCTCTGGAGGCTCGTCAGCATCCACTGGCACTTCCTCATTGATAGTAAGAGGAACTTCCAAGTCAGGAGAGTCCTCATGCTGCCCCTTGCTGCGATGATGACTCCTCCTCCTCTTATTCCGGCGTGCTCGCTTCTTAGAGGAACCTGCCCCGCTGTCAGAGTCAGGTTTCCCACTTGACTCCTCACTGGATGGTCTACTCTTGCCAGTAGACTCCACGGAAGCTTGCCTCTATGCCGCTTGCATCCAAGCACCAAGTTCGGCTTCCTTCTGTTCTAGCTGCTCTAAAGCTGCACCAAGTCCTCCTGTTCTAGCTGCACCAAGTTCGGCTTCCTCCTGTTCTAGCTGCTCTAAAGCCTCATCAGGTATTTCTCGAATAGCTTCAGAACCAATGATGCCCTGGTCACCGAGAAAGCCTATCTTGTGCTTCTCTCCAGAAAGGAAGGGCCAAACTTCCTCTCGCCGGACGCCATCCGACTTTCCAAGGCCCTTTCCAGATGCTATCTTCACATCAAGCTCCTTCTTGGAAAGCCCCCAATATGCCGAAAAGCTCTCCGCGAACCACTTCACAAAGCCGGCAGTCTGGGAAGTCAACAACACGGGATAAGAAATCATGGCTGTAGTGTCTTCAGCACTATAGAAAGCCCATGCATTTCTCCCATCTTGTAAACCTCCAAAGCACTTCACCATGCTCGAAGGCGCTCCAACAACGCCTTGAGAAAAGCCCAGCTGCAAAGCAAAGCGAGAGGGTACATACGACTGGATGTCGACGAAAAGATGTATGCGGTACACCATCGTGCCGACACGGATGCTGAAAAGCCACTCTCTCTCTGCATTTGTCAAGGAATAATGCCTTCCCGACCCCGCCCTGGTAGAGTCTCAGGAGGCACCAAAATCAAAAGCCTTCTTCCGCAACTCCGGAGAAAGCTTCACTGAAGACTGCCCCATCTCGACGTCCCTGAACCGTCGGATCCTCATGCGGGCAAACAAAAGTGATTCGGACACGGCTTTGCCCTTAGCCAGTCGAATCATCAGAGGATCATCATCCTGTGCAGCACCCAGCCGGTGGAAGCCAGGGCAGTGGTACACGTACCACGAATAAAAGATGTGGGCTGAAAATACCCTATTCATGGGAAGCCCAAGCCGAACCAAAAAAGTAACAGCCTGCAGTTCAGTACACAGGTAGGAGTAAAGAGCTGGCACCAAAGCAAGCTGCTCTCCAAACGCCATCTGACAAGCCGGAAAAATACAATGCGGCCTGATGTGCGTTCCATCTCCTCCAGCAAAAATAGCCTCACCAAGCCAATAAGTGAGGTAAACAGCGAGATCTCTCCGCAGTGCAATGTCAGGACATATGGCGTTTGTACTTGCACAGAAATCTCTCAACTCTTCTTGCATAGCCAAGATCTTCTTCGAACTTGGATCCTGAGCCCTGGCTTCCTGGGTCGCACTATCAGAAGACTCCCTGCTATCAAAATAGTTGGGGAATGAAGAGCTAGAACTCTTCCAACTGCTGGATCTAACTTTCAAACCCTCCTACTCCTTTAAAAAATCATAGAAGGCGATGAGCTGAAAGTACAGAAGCCTGAACTCCTCAGACTCCCCCCCAAGGACGCTGTCAATCGGATAAAATCCTCATAGAGTTTGCCAAGGATGGGCAATCCAGTAATGGCGCTCAGCTCCTTCAAAGAGAAACCAATCTCACCATTCGTCACAACGAAGGTATTGGTTTGTGGGAGGAATGACTCCAGCATAGCCATGAAGGCCTCGTCGGAAAAGATCACGGTCTCCCTAAAGGTGCAGACCGCATCAAAAATCCCGGCTTCCTTCAAAACGGCGCCACCAATCAGCAGGACGCGATCAGTCCACGACTTCCACTCGGAGTCAGCATTGAAATGGCCACGAAGTCGAAAAGGCTTTATCCAACTGCTGCCATCACCGCTGAAAATACTAAGGCCCACCGGTCTCAAATCGACTGACGGATAATCATAACCCTGGTAGCCGCTGGATGGCATCAATAGGTCCATGTCAACAGGCGACCTCTCCGTATATCCAGGAGAACCGCCAACAAAAACCCCGGTCTTGATTACATTTGTCCTTCTCACCCAGCTTGGAGGATCTTCCCTCTTAGAGCACGTGGGGGCAAGGCTCATGATCGAGACAGTGCGATCAAACGTCGACCGGGTAACAACAGTCTTCTTCTCACCATCTGCTGTGAAAGAAAACTGAAAACATCTCCTCTGGTATGTCATGTCATCAGGGACTGCATCACCAAAGAAGAAGGTAGCCTTGGGCAAAACGCTCTGATCTTCCATCACCCATGGACGACTGCTTATCATGATCTTATAGAACTCCTCTCCCTTGAGAGTGATCAGTCGCTGCCTCATCTTATCTCTGTTGAGGGAGTCGCATTCTTCCAGATTTCTCTCAACATACTGGACCTTCTCAAAGGCCTGCTGAACGGCCGGATTAGAAGATCTACAAGATCGACAAGGTACGCTTGTAGCAGGCTCTTTACCCTTGTTCGTTCTGGAGGAACCACCTGCAAAGGATGGAAAAGAAAAAGATCAAACATCAAAATGACAGAATCTCACTAAAAAAAGAAAAATCTGGCGAAATTTTGACATGATAACGGGGCAGTTCCGAAGAAAAGGAACTATCCCGAAAGAAATAGAAAGCTTGAAGATGGGCTCAACATTGCTGCGAGCTCCGAAACTCCAAACTTTCGAAACCTCAAAGTCCCCGTAAAATCAGGAAGGGCTCAACATCGCTGCCAGGTCCAAATTCCCAAAATTGCAAAAACTTTCAAGTATGCTATCACATCATGCTACAATTCAATTTACAAAAATATACATGCATGAACATCTTGGTAAAAAAAATGCATTATCATGATGAGCAAAAAAAAAAGAAACTTTCTCAAAAAAAAAGGAGAAAGGAGAAAGAAAAAGAAAAAAAAAAGAGAAAGAAAGAAAACAAAAAAAAAAGGAGAAGAGAAAAAGGGGCTGGCCCACAGGCCACGTGGCCGTACGGCCAGATCCGTACTGATCTATCCGTACGGCCCACAAAAAGAAAAAAAAAACATAAAAAAAAAAGCAAAAAGAAAACACGTGGAAAAAAAAAAGGGAAAACACGTGGAAAAAAAAAGAAAAAAGAAAAGAAAAATAAAAAAACAAAAAAAAAAGAGAAAGAACTTTTTGTTTTTCCTACAATGGAGTTTTCTTGAAAAAGGGAACTTACTTGAAGCCATTGATGGAGAAGAAGAAGAAAAGTCTTGAAGATCTTGAAGAAGAAGAACTCTTGGTCTTGAAGCCCTCTTGGGAATATTGCAAAAGAAAGTAATAAGAGCAAGAGACTCAATCTCCTCCTTGCTTTTATAGAAGAGAGCAAACCAAAGAAGGAAAGAAGAAAGAGGTAAGTGTTACTAATTAGTAACCTTACCAAAAGAAAGAGATTAGAAAGATTATTTCCCAAAAGAAAGATATCTTGAGGGATTCTCTCCCAAAAAGAAATCAATGAGAGATTTTCTCCCAAAAGATATGATCAATGAAGGATTCTTTCCCAAAAGAAAGATATCTTGAGATATCCTATCCCAAAAAAAGGGAACATGAGAGATTCTCTCCAGGTAAAGATATTCTTAGATATTCTCTATCCAAAAGAGATATTTTTGGATATTCTTTACAAAAATGACACCATATGAGATCTAAGCGATTTCAAAAGCTTAAGGTCCCATGGGTTAGCCCATATGAGCTAGGTTTGACCACCTACGCACACAAAAAAAAAAAAAAAATTTGGGCTTTTAGTCAAAGAGAAATCCCTCTTACCAAGAGTATACAAAAATGGTTCCATGCCTCTTTTGAGTTGATTCGACCATACAAAAAAGAATTCCAAGCCCCATAAGCTTCCAAAAATCAAATCATCCAGCCTCATATACCAAATTGAGCCAAAATCTTGAAATTGACATTCCACAAAAATTAAACCAAAACCTGGTCCCCTAACTTGCCACATACAGCTTGTTGGGTCACAAGACCAAAACCAAAAACCAAAACCTGATCCCCCTAACTTGCCACATACAGCCTGTTAGGTCACAAGATCAAAACCAAAATTGATCCCCCAACATTCCACATACAGCTTGTTGGGTCACACGGTCAAAACCAAACCCGACCCCCTAACCTGCCACATACAGCCTGTTAGGTCACAAGGTCAAAACCCAAATCCACATCCCTGATGTCATCTTCAAAACTTTGCCTCGAGATGGTACGTGATCCCTTTCACTACCATAAAACTCCCCTGGAAGCTTAAAAGGCTACAAATACCAAAAAGAAAGACTGCTCAAAGACTCTTGGTCAAGTCACAGGCTCTCCTTCAAAAATCTCTTCGAGGCACATCGACTACAAATGTTAAGCAACTCGTCGCTGTACCTCGAGGGGGCATTTGTTGACACCAAAAATGTCACTTTGCCTCTTCAAAGATTCAAAGAGCTACATGAAGTCGCAACCTGCCATAAATAGGCAATGCTACTTCCAAAAATCAAATCTTGTCAGAATCAAACAAAAACTGCAAGATCCTTCAAGACAGCCAAAAGAGGAGTACACAAGAAGTTTCGGGCCATTTCAAAATCATTTGGCCTAATTTCGCTTCTCCGGCAGCTGAAAAGGAGCTCTCGGCGGCGAAAGCATCGGAGACATCAAATCTTCGATCAGAGCCGATGGATGGTCTCCAAATACATCCAAAAGGCTCCACGTCAAGTTTCGAATCAAACCGGCAACGTTTGACCATACATCAACCCTCGAACAGCTAAATCAAGCCTCTCGGCGGCGAGAACCATCGAGACCATCACTCATCAGATAGAGCACATGGACGGCTTCAAAATGCTTATAAAGTGCTACACGTCAAAATTCAGGTCATTTCGACAACATTTGACCATAGTTTGACGCTCGGAAGCCAAATCAGGCCTCTCGGCGGCAAAGCTCCCCGGGACCATGGTTTCCAAGACAGAGCCTATGCATCATCTTAAAATGACTCCAATAGGTTCCCTATCAAATTTCAAGTCAATCGGACATCGGTTGACCGCATATCAAACCGCGACATCTTCATCGCGACAAAAGCAAGTCTACTGGTGATAGGACCCAAAACGGCTTCAAAACTCAAACCAAAGCCTATGGTTGGTCTTATTTATTGCTCAGGAGGCTTCAGACCAAATTTCAGGTCATTCCGACATCGTTTGACCCAGTTTCAGCTTCTAACGGAAAATCGGCAGCTCTACGCGATAAAGTCTTCGGCTTTCTCGGAAAATTGGAAACTTTGCAAAATAAAATACAAGGATTCTCATCAGGTTTTCTATAGGGAAATCAGGCCAATAAATGGTCAAGAATTTCAAGGAAAAATACAGAAGAAAAAAGAATAAAAAAATAGTAAAAACGGACACAAAACGGGATAAAAAGGGGGAAAAACCCGCCAGGGTCCTGCGACCCTGGAGCCCGGGATCGCCGGGAAAGCCCCGGAAACCCCGGTTTTCGCCGTTTTTTCGCGATTCGAAGCGTCCGGCCTCTGGTATTTTCCAAAATTCATACTTTTGAGACACCAAATCCTCTGACATCCGTCAAAAACATGGGTCAATCATCAAAAGTATCGAAAACAACATTGATCGCCACCCGGTCAACCAAAAAAAAAGTGTGCTTTCTACCCGACCGATCGAGAAATCGACAGGACAGATGGCACCGACCCGCTGTTGGCAACCAACACCTGAAGTCACATGGTCATCCGATGTCGATCTACATGAAGATCGATCGATGATCATTGCCAGAAGAATCCCAAAAGACGCGGCACGGCCCGCGACTCTTCAACTGCTCGGCGACCACTTAATGCGATTAATTGACTAGCTTTATTATAGTCATTAATCCATTTTTTTGGACGGACCAATCAGAAGCAAGCATCCGGGAGTTACAAGTCAAGAGATTCATGGCATTTAACCCATGAAACTCCTCCCATCATGGCGATTAAAGGCGATTAAATGCCCTCAATCTCCTCCGGCCAATCAGAAGCCAATAAAAAGGAGTTACAAAATAAAGAATTCAATCTTGTAACTCCTCCCTTTATGTAGCTTTATGATAATTAATGCTCATAAACCCTCCTAAATGGCTACCTAAAAGCCTATAAATAGGAGATCTCTCCAAGAAGAAAGGGACGGAGGCACAATCACAAACACACAGACAACAGACTGCAGAAAATCAGAAAACTCAGACAGAAAAAGGCATCAGAGAGAGAAAACTTTGCGGAAGTTCTACACCGACCACCGCTAACAGGTGACAAAAGTCCCTTGGGGGGTACTCCCCCCAAGGTCCTTGCCTTCTCCTTCTGCCGCCAATGGTTTAGACATGGCTTTTTAGCCCGTCTACTCGGCTTTTTATTGGACATAGGACCTTTTTTTGGTCTTTGTTCTCTAAAAACCTGAGGTTATAGCCAAGCCAAGCGAATCAATAGCATCCTCTGTTCTCATCTACATGGATGATGGCGAAGTCCACATATGGCTTGCGACCGTCAATATGAACGGGTCCCCCACAATCTCCTGAAAAGTTAGATCCTCCTTTTCTTGCTTTTCATTGTAGTTTGTATTTTTCAAAAGAGACAAAAAAAAATCACAAATCTTGTCTTTCATTATTGATAAGGATTGTAAATCGGCTATAAACGACAAAATCGGCTATAATGCCAAAAATCGGCTATAAATGCCAAAAAATCTCCTTTTACGGCAAATCAAGAAAATGTCTCTTTTCTTAAATATATGTGCAATGGAAAACCTGAAAGAAGTTGATTTCTTTTTTACTTGCGAAAGTTGATCTTCGGATTACCACTTGCAATTCCTTGTAAAACAGAAAATCTGGCACACCCACAAAAAAAGAAACGTTGATGCACGCCCCTTGCCCCCCTGGGTTACGAAAGGGTCGGACCCAATGGACTCCCACGTCCGCCGACCTCAGTAGGAACCAGGCGCCAGGAGCGCGGCCCAACAGGGGTATGGATATCATAGGTCCTATTTCTCCCCCTTCGAGCAAAGGTCATCGCTTCATCTTCGCCGCTACAAATTATTTCTCCAAGTGGTCAGAAGCATTTACGTTCAACGAAATGAAGACCTCATCAATCCTTCAGTTCCTGCACGCCAACATCATTTGTTGTTTCGGCATACCCAAAAGATTCGTCCATGATAACGGACCACAATTCCGGGATCATCGATTCTACAGGTTCTATGACAAATACAAAATCCAAAGCTGTCCTTCGACTCCATACAATCCGGCAGCAAACGGATAGCAGAAGCTTTCAACAAGACACTCTGCAAAATCATCAAAAAAATGGTCTCTAGTCACAAAAGAGACTGGAGCGACAAACTGTCTGAAGCTTTGTGGGCCTATCGAACCACCGTTCGAGGACCAATCCATAGCACACCATTCTCCTTGGTCTATGGATGCGAAGCTGTCGTGCCCTTGGAAGTACAAATTCCTTCCTTGAGGGTATCCTTGCAAAATGACATGACTCAAGAAAGCAATGTGATATTGTGACTCCATGAGCTGGACAATCTCGATGAGAGACGGCTCAAAGCTCAACAAAGCATTGAACTTTACCAAGCATGCATGGCAGGATCTTTCGACAAAAAGGTTAGGCAACGCGCCTACAAAAAGGGTGACTTGGTTCTTGCGGCAAAAAGACCAATGGTCTTCACTCACAAGTCCAAAGGCAAATTTGAGCCAAAATGGGAGGGACCCTACGTCATCGACAAGGTTTTCTCCAACGGCGCATATGCACTCCTAAACATGGAAGGTGACAAATGTATGCTGCCCATCAACGACAAGTTCTTGAAGCGGTACTACCCTTGAAGACTTACCCAACTGGGTAAGAGCAATGCCTATACGGCCAAAACCGGTTTCCAGGTACACGCTCGCTAAACCCACCTTTTTTAGAATTTTCATGTTGAAATTTCTAGAAATTTAAACAATGCTTACTTTCATCGTTTCATTGTTCAAAAATCCAAGTTTAGGAACCTTTCCCTAACTTGACCAAAATTTTCAACCCTTGAACCCAAAATTCATGGTTTGAAACAAAATCTGGATTCAGGGATTTCCACCCTAGTCCACCTTACCTTTTACCGCCTAAATGGTTTTAGGTCAAAACTTATGACCCTCGTGTCTTTAAACAAAAAAAAATGGTTTTGCAAAAAACCGCAGGGAAGCGACGCTTAGTCGATACTCGCACAAATCGAAAGCATGCGAACCATGTTCGACACTTTCAAAATAGCAGGGAAGTGAAATTCCGTCGATACTTGCAAAATCCAAAACCATGGAGATGCAACATTTCAGTTGATATCCATAACCCAAATTTCAAAGGTTCGAAAAAACCCAAAAAACCATGGAGACGCGACATTTTAGTTGATATCCATGACCCAAAGGTTTGAGAAAACCACAAATTTCAAAAATCATGGGGAAACGACATCAAGTCAGTACCCGCAAAACCAAAATTTTTGAAAAGCAAGGATGCGACATTCCATCGATACTCGCAACTGAATGAGCAAGGATGCGACATTCCATCGATACTTGCAAGAACATTCAGCAGGGAGGCGACTTTTAGTCGATACTTGCATTTTTGAAAACCAAAACGGCTATAGATGCCACCAAAACAAACCGGCTATAAATGCGCTCCACCAAAACAAACCGGCTATCAATGCCACAAAACAAAACTAGCTATCAATGCCACAAAATAAAAAAAAATTGGCTTTCAAAAAACCCGGCTATCAATGCCACAAACCCGGCTATAGATGCCACCAAAACCGGTTATCAATGCCACAAATCGGCTATTAATTCCACAAAACAAAAAAGCTGGCTCTCATGCCAAAATCGGCTTCCATGCCATAAACAAAATCTGGCTCCCATTCCAAAACAATCATTTGACAAAAGATTTTCACAAAATGACAAGCTTTTGATCAAATCCGATTTAGCAATTACTTTCATTACAAAAAGATTTAAGTGAGCGTAGGGAAAACAAAAAAAAGAGTACCAAAAAATACATGCCGTACCAAAAAAAAAAAAAAACTATTCCCAAGCACTACAAAAAAAAGAGTACAAAAAAAATACATGTGGTACCAAAAAAAAAAAGGAGAGAAGGATAGTTTCTGTTACAAAAAAAAAAAAAACATGAGCTCAACCAAAAATGGTTTCCAGCCAAGATTTCAGCTCCTCAAGCAAACTTTTGGCCTCAGCCGTAAGGATTCCAAAGCACGCTTCTTTAGGAACTTGCCATGAGATGCTGGAGAATGCTGCAATCCTTCTTTCACACCGGAAAGCTTATCCCGAGCAGGTCGCCATTGTTTGTTCTCTTGAGACCTCCTTTCAAGAACTCGATCAGCATCGACAACCTGACGAATCAAAGCACTTTCCTTGTCGCGAGCCTCTGTTATTGCAGCCCACTTGGCAGCAACTTGTGCCTGCAGATGCTTAAGACGTTTCCTGGCCTCATTGACCTCCCTATCAAGGATGTTAAGGTCATGTGTCAGCCCAATGATGGCTAGCTCTTCTAAGTTCTTCTCTCGGACTATCTGCTTCCTGCTTTGTGTAGCCTCATCCAGGTCGGACTTAGCCTTATCAGTAGGATCTAGGAACATCTCCTTGAAGAAATGGTCATCAGCAAAACCCATGGTCTCAAACCACTTGTCACCTAGCGCAATGATCCTATCAACGATCGCCCTGGCACCTATGACATCCAGACCAGCCTATTTGGCATCACCGAGAATCTCATGCACAAGCTGGATCATGCCAAATCCGGCATCCAAATGTCCAGCAAGGAGAGTCTCAATCCAAGAGCTCAGAACCCGCACCACCACCTTCTTCGCAAAAAAAAGAGATGGCCCAACTGAAGATTCGCCCCACTCCGTCGGTCGGCTGCCCATGTCATGCCCCGTTGGAAGAGGAACAAAAGAACTCTTTCCAGTTGGAGCTGCTGGAGAAAGAATTTCAGCATGAGGTATAGAATTTCAGCACGAGGTATCTCCTCAACGGTGTCAGAACCGGTCCCAGGAGCCTCTACCTCTGGATCGACCTCTGGCATCCCTTGCTCTGGTTCTGAAGGAAGCAACGGACTCTCCGCTGTCACCTCAAAACCTGCCAAAGAAACACAAAAAGGTATGAATATGATCCTGTTTGAAAATCATTATGAGGGTTATTACTACAAAATACCTTCTTCGACGACTGGCGGAACACTCTCTTCCTCCATGAACTCATCGGAAGCATCATTAACATTTACGTCCATCGATGGTTCAAAGTCATCGGAATCCTGTGGCAAGTCAGCTGACAAGAAAAATGTTAGCAAACCAAGTCACAGACACAAAAAAAAAAGAGAAAGCAAAAGAAGTTATACCAATTGGAGATTCTAGATTCACTCCAGAGTCCCTCGGTTCTTCTTCAGGTGCCCCGACAGGATCCGTCACCGCCTCATCGGCAGGAACCTCAGGCATCGCCAAGTCTTCGTCCTCTGCTAAAAAGAAAAAAGGAGCAGCAGGGAGAGAAAACAAATCAAGACATGGAAAAATCCCATGAAAAGAAATGGAAAGAGAAAGAGGAAGAATTATACCTTCACCAACGGTCTCTTCTTCTCGGCTTCTCTTCTCTGGAGGCTCGTCAGCATCCACTGGCACATCCTCATTAATAGTAAGAGGGACTTCTATGTCAGGAGAGTCCTCATATTGCCCCTTGCTGTGATGATGACTCCTCTTCCTCTTACTCCTGCGGGCTCGCTTCTTAGAGGAACCTGCCCCGCTGTCAGAGTCAGGTTTCCCACTTGACTCCTCACTGGATGGTATACTCTTGCCAGTAGACTCCAGGGAAGCTTGCCTCTGTGCCGCTTGCATCCAAGCACCAAGTTCGGCTTCCTCCTGTTCTAGCTGCTCTAAAGCCTCATCAGGTATTTCTCGAATAGCTTCAGAACCAATGACGCCCTGGTCACTGAGAAAGCATATCTTGTACTTCTAGAAAGGAAGGCCCAAACTTCCTCTCGCCGGACGCCATCCGACTTTCCAAGGCCCTTTCCAGATGCCAGCTTCACATCAAGCTCCTTCTTGGAAAGCCCCCGATATGCCGAAAAGCTCTCCGCGAACCACTTCGCAAAGCCGGCAGTCCGGGAAGTCGACAACACAGGATAAGAGATCATGGCTGTAGTGTCTTCAGCACTATAGAAAGCCCATGCAATTCTCCCATCCTGTAAACCTCCAAAGTGTTTCACCATGCTTGAAGGCGCTCCAACAACGCTTTGAGAAAAGCCCAACTGCAAAGCAAAGCGAGAGGTTACATACGGCTGGATGTCGATGAAAAGATGTCTACGGTGCACCATCGTACCGACACGTATGCTGAAAAGCCACTCCTTCTTTGCGTTCGTCAAGGAGTAATGCCTTCCCGACCCCGCCCTGGTTGAGTCTCGGGAGGCACCAAAATCAAAAGCCTTCTTCCGCAACTCCGGAGAAAGCTTCACTGAAGACTGCCCCATCTCAACGTCTCTGAATCGTCAGATCCTCATGCGGGTAAACAAAAGTGATTCGGACACGGCTTTGCCCTTAGCTAGCCGAATCATCAGAGGATCATCATCCTGTGCCGCACCCAGCCGGTGGAAGCCAGGACAGTGGTACACATACCATGAATAAAAGATGTGGGCTGAAAACACCCTATTCATGGGAAGCCCAAGCCGAACCAAAAAAGCAGCAGCCTGCAGTTCAGTACACAAGTAGGAGTAAAGAGCTGGCACCAAAGCAAGCTGCTCTCCAAACGCCATCTGGCAAGCCAGAAAAATACAATGCGGCCTGATGTGCGTTCCATCTCCTCCAGCAAAAATAACCTCACCAAGCCAATAAGTGAGGTAAACAGCGAGATCTCTCCGCACTGCAATGTCAGGACATATGGAATTTATACTCGCACAGAAATCTCTCAACTCTTCTTGCATAGCCAAGATCTTCTTCGAACTTGGATCCTGAGCCCTGGCTTCCTGGGTCACACTATTAGAAGACTCCCTGATATAAAAAAAGTTGGGGAACGAAGAGCTAGAACTCTTCTAACTGCTGGATCTACCTTTCAAACCCTCATTCTCCTTTTAAAAAATCATAGAAGGCGACGAGCTGAAAGTACAGAAGCCTGAACTCCTCAGACTGCTCCTCAAGGACGCTGTCGATCGGCATAAACTCCTCATAGAGTTTGCCAAGGATGGGCAATCCAGTAATAGCGCTCAGCTCCTTCAAAGAGAAACCAATCTCACCATTCGTCACAACGAAGGTATTGCTTTGTGGAAGGAATGACTCCAACATAGCCATGAAGGCCTCGTCGGAAAAGATCACGGTCTCCCTAAAGGCACGGACCGAATCAAAAATCTCGGCTTCCTTCAAAACAGCGCCACCAATCAGCAGGACGCGATCAGTCCACGACTTCCACTCGGAGTCAGCATTGAAACGGCCACGAAGTCGAAAAGGCTTTATCCAATTGCTGAAAATACCAAGGCCCACCGGTCTCAAATCGACCGATGGATAATCAAAACCCTGGTAACCACTGGCCGGCATCAACATGTCTAAGTCAGTAGGCGACTTCTCCGCATATCCAGGAGAACTGCCAACAAAAACCCCGGTCTTGATTACATTTGTCCTTCTCACCTAGCTTGGAGGATCTTCCCTCTTAGAGCACATGGGGGTAAGGCTCATGATCGAGATAGTGCGATCAAACGTCGACCGGGTAGCAACAGTTTTCTTCTCACCATCAGCTGTGAAAGAGAACAGAAAACATCTCCTCTGGTATGTCATGTCATCAGGGACGGCATCACCAAAGAAGAAGGTAGGCTTGGGTAAAACACTCTGATCTTCCATCACCCATGGACGATTGCTTACCATGATCTTATAGAATTCCTTTCCCTTGAGAGCGATCAGTCGCTGCCTCATCTCATCTCTGTTGAGGGAGTTGCACTCTTCCAGTTTTCTCTCAACATACTGGACCTTCTCCCAGGCCTGCTGAATGGCCGGATTAGAAGATCTAACAGATCGACGAGGTACGCTAGTAGCAGGCTCTTTACCCTTGTTCGTTCTGGAAGAACCACCTGCAAAGGATGGAAAGGAAAAAGATCAAACATCAAAATGACAGAATTTCGCTAAAAAAAAAATCTGGCAAAATTTTGACATGATGCCGGGGCAATTCCAAAGAAAATGAACTATCCCGAAAGAAATAGAAAGCTTGAAGATGGGCTCAACATTGCTGCGAGCTCCGAACTCCAAACTTTCGAAACCTCAAAGTCTCCGCAAAATCAGGAAGGGCTCAACATCGCTGCGAGCTCCAAATTCTCAAATTTGTGAAAACTTCCAGGTATGCTATCACATCATGCTACAATTCAATTTACAAAAAAATATACATGCACGAACATCTTGGTTTTAAAAAAAATGCATTATCAAGATGAACAAAGAAAAAAAAAAGAAAAGAAACTTTCTCAAAAAAAAAAGGAGAAAGGAGAAAGAAAAAGAACAAAAAAAAGAAAGGAAACTTTCTCGAAAAAAAAAAGAGAGAGAAAGAAAACAAAAAAAAGAGAGAAAAAGGGGCTGGCCCACAGGCCGTGGCCCACAGGTCACGTGGCCGTACAGCCAGATCCATACGTACGGATCTGTCCGTACGGCCCACAAAAAAAAACATGCAAAAAAAGAAGAAGAAAGCATGAAAAAAAAACGTGTAAAAAAAAAGAAAAAACACGTGGAAAACAAAAAAAAAGAAAAGAAAAGAAAAGAAAGAAAAAAAAAGAACTTTTCTTTTCCTACAATGGGGTTTTCCTGAAAAAGGGAACTTACTTGAAGCCATTGATGGAGAAGAAGAAGAAAAGTCTTGAAGATCTTGAAGAAGAAGAACTCTTGGTCTTGAAGCCCTCTTGGGATGTTGCAAAAGAAAGCAATAAGAGCAAGAGATCCAACCTCCTCCTTGCTTTTATAGAAGAGAGCAAACCAAAGAAGGAAAGAAGAAAGAGGTAAGTGTTACTAATTAGTAACCTTACCAAAAGAAAGAAATTAGAAAGATTCTTTCCCAAAAGAAAGATATCTTGAGGGATTCTCTCCCAAAAAGAAATCAATGAGAGATTTTCTCCCAAAAGATAGGATCAATGAAAGTTTCTTTCCCAAAGGAAGATATCTTGAGATATTCTCTCCCAAAATAAATGGAACATGAGAGATTCTCTCCAAGTAAAAATATTCTTAGATATTCTCTATCCAAAGGAGATATTTTTGGATATTCTTTACAAAAATGACACCATATGAGGTCTAAGCCATTTCAAAAGCTTAAGGTCCCATGGGTTAGCCCATATGAGCCAGGTTTGACCACCTAGGCACTAATAAAAAAAAATTTGGGCTTTTAGTGAAAGAGAAATCCCTCTTACCAAGAGCATACAAAAATGGTTCCACGCCTCTTTTGAGTTGATTGGACCATACAAAAAAGAATTCGAAGCCCCATGAGCTTCCAAAAATCAAACCATCCAGTCTCATTTACCAAATTGAGCCAAAATCTTGAAATTGACATTCCATAAAAAATCAAACCAAATCCTGGTCCCCTAACTTGCCACATACAGCCTGTTAGGTCACAAGATCAAAACCAAAATCGACCCCCAACATTCCACATACAGCTTGTTGGGTCACACCGTCAAAACCAAACCCGACCCCCTAACCTGCCACATACAGCCTGTTAGGTCACAACGTCAAAACCCAAACCCACATCCCTAATGTCATCTTCAAAACTTTGCCTCGAGATGGTACGTGATCCCTTCACTACCATAAAATTCCCCTGGAAGCTCAAAAGGCTACAAATACCAAAAAGAAAAACTGCTCAAAGACTCTTGGTCAAGTCACAAGCTCTCATTCACAAAATCTCTTCGAGGCACATCGACTACAAAGTTAAGCAACTCGTCGCTGCACCTCGAGGGGGCATTTATTGACACCAAAAATGTCACCTTGCTTCTTTAAGATCCAAAAAGCTACATGAAGTCGCAACCTGCCATAAATAGGCAATGCTACTTCCAAAAAATCAAATCTTGTCAGAATCAAACAAAAACTGTAAGATCCTTCAAGACAACCAAAAGAGGAGTACATAAGAAGTTTCGGGCCATTTCAAAATCATTTGGCCTAACTTCGCTTCTCCGGCAGCTGAAAAGGAGCTCCCGGCGGCGAAAGCATCGGAGACACCAAATCTTCGACCAGAGTTTATGGATGGTCTCAAAATACATCCAAAAGGCTCCACGTCAAGTTCCGAGTCAAATTGACAACGTTTGACCCTACCTCAACCCTCGAACAGCTAAATCAGGCCTCTCGGCGGCGAAGCTCCCCGGGACCATGGTTTCCAAGACAGAGCCTATGGATCATCTTAAAATGACTCTAATAGGTTCCTTGTCAAATTTCAAGTCAATCGGACATCGGTTGACTGCACATCAAGCCGCAACATCTTCATCGCGACAAAAGCAAGTCTACTAGTGATAGGACCCCAAACGGCTTCAAAACTCAAACAAAAGCCTATGTTTGGTCTTATTTATTGCTCAGCAAGCTTCACCCCAAATTTTAGGTCATTCCGACATCATTTAACCCAGTTTCAGCTTCTGACGGAAAATCGGCAGCTCTGAGCGACAAAGTGTTCGGCTTTCTCAGAAAATTGGAAACTTTGCAAAACAAAATGCAAGGATTCTCATCAGGTTTTCTACAGGGAAATCAGCTTCAATGGCGCCGTCAGCTTCGATGACACCGGCACGACCTTCTACTGTCAGCTTCGATCGCCCGTCAGCTTCGATCACACGACCCTCTACCATCATTTCGGCGGCACGGTCCTCTACTGTCAGCTTCGATGGCGCCGTCAGCTTCGATGACACCGGCACGACGCTCTACTGTCGGCTTTGATCGTATGACCCTCTACCGTCATTTCGACGGCACGGTCCTCTGCTGTCAGCCTTGATCGCACGGTCCTCTACCGCCGTCAGTCATCCAAAGCCACCGAGCTCATACTGGGGTCATTTTATACACTCAGGCATGACTCGCGTTTGGCAACAGGGCCACCAAGTCCTCGGGTAGATACACCCAGGCTTCTTGGCCTCCAAACGACCTCATGCTGGTCCGTCCACGTGTTGGTTTCCGCCTCACGCTCGTTTCGGCCTCATACTGGTCTCGACCGCATTTAACGAACCTCATGCTGGTCTGTCCACGTGTTGGTTTCCGCCTCACGCTGGTTTCGGCCTCATGCTGGTCTCGACCGCATTAAACGACCTCATGCTGGTCCGTCCACGTTTTGGTTTCCGCCTCAAGCTGGTTTCGACCTCACGCTGGTCTCGACCGCATTTCACGACCTCATGTTGGTGTCGCCCTCGTGCTAGCTACGCGCTTCACATAGGTTCGGCCTCATGTTGGTCTCGGCCAGTGCCAAAGAGACTGCTCTAGCGTACCGTCCAAACTTCTCCACCTCGGCCAGTGCCAAAGAGACTGCTCTGGCGTACCGTCCAGGCTTCTCCATCTCGGCTAGCGCCAAAGGGACTGACTTAGGGTTCATACACCCAGTCTTCCCTAAACTTTGGGTTCTGGCGCCCATGGATTGACTTAGGGTTCAGACACCCAGTCGCTCCTAAAACCATGGGTTCATATACCCTGGCACTGACTTCTGATTCACACATCCAGCCTTCCCTAAACTTTGGGTTCACGTGCCCATGGACTGACTTAGGGTTCATACACCCAGTCGCTCCTAAAACCTCGGGTTCATACACCCTGGGACTGACCTCGGGTTCATACACCCAGTCTTCTCTAAACTTTGGGTCCACACACTCAGGGACTGACTTAGGGTTCATGCACCCAGTCACTCCTAAAACTTCGGGTCCATGCACCAAGGCTTCTCAAAAAGACTGCTCTGGCATACCGTCCAGCCTCCTCCACCTCGGCCAAAGAGACTGCTCCACGTCTCCACCTCAGCCAATGGCAGCTCAACTAGAATGCCGAAGAGACTGTTCCATATCACCTCCTTGGCCTCATGCTGATCTCAGCCACACTCATTCTTGGTGACAGTGCCATATCGCCGGCCAATGAGACTGCACCTCCGGCGACAAGCCAGCTAGTCACGGTCTCTCAGTTGGTGGCAATCCGATACTGAAGACTACCAAGCTCAACAACTCCTCCCTTCTTAGCTTCCGATCTCAAAGAGTACTCTCAGAGCTCAGAAGCTGGGGGGCTATTGTGTGGGGATATTTTCGAACTCACCGGAATACTGGCCTGATGCTCCATCTCGTGCTCCAGCACCAACTAGTCCATCTCAGCGAGGCTCGGTCTCGGCGATAGTGCCCGCCTCCAGTTCGGCCAAGTAAATCCACTTCGCCCATACGCTCATAAGCTCCACCTCGGCCATGGCATCCCCAGCCCGGTTGGGGACTTCGTCTCAGTTCTCCACTTCGGCGTCCCTGCATGGTCTCCAGCCAGTCAAGGTCGCCCCCGACCTCGGCTCACCAACCTCGACAACACGCCCTAACCTCGAACACAATGCCAGAGCTGGCCAAGGTAGGGGCTGACAGCTGTCCTCCCATGGACGCTCATGCACGCTACGACATGTGTGACAAGACAAGGGGACAACCCATATCTCCTGACAGATCGCCGTCCACAGCTCCCAAAGTGCCATGACAAGACTTGATGGGACTATAATTAAAAAAAAGTAGGCCACGATGGGACTGCGCCTCCCTAGTACCTAACAAAGTGGGCTATGACAAGACAGTGAACCACCCTTTTGCCTCCTCTCTTCCTCTATATAAACACAAGAACAATCCACAAGCAAAGGAGGCCAACGAATACACCATTCTGGTATGCCATCTCCTTCCCCAAAAATCTCCATCCTCTGCTTAGTTCATACACTAACTTAGGCATCGGAGAGCCTTGCGCCACTCAGGCCAGGGTCTTCTGACCCGCTGTTCTTCTTCCTTTTCTCAAGCTTCAGGCGCAGGCATCGGTGTTCCTAATTTCTTTGGATAAGTCTGTGCAGGCATTCCCCTTTTCTTATGAGTTACATTTTTTACACTTACAACCACCATGTACTTAAGTGAGCCCTATAGGGAGGTGCATCTCGGGTTACATAAGTGCACATACATTTGTCATACTTCTATTAGAAACCCTTTGTCGCACCTGCCTTGCACATACGAAAAACAATATCCTGTGCAACACGCCATATGACACCTACCTCACACATAAGAAATAATATCCTGTGCAACACTTCCATGAGCACTGCGTGGTGGGACCCACCTCAGACTTCAAGGGGAAAAAAGGAATCCCAAAATCATATAAACTCTGTTTGGCCACACATCTAGCTAAATCTTTCAATTACATATATAGAAACCATTAGTAGCAAAAGATGAGATGTGTATTGATCAATGTAAGGATGTAACTAAATTGAATCGCATGTCAGAAAAGGTTGTCCTGTTGTAAAGTGGATGCAACTCAAAGAAGTCACTTGTGACTCGGCCAAGTTTATCCTTTTTGGATGGTGAGCACATCTGGCGCCATATCTAAGTAATTCATTGTCACATGTACTAGCATAGATTGGAAATAGAAAAAGAGAGAAGACAATGGTTGCATATCTTGGTATTCAAGCCACATTTTGTAAATTAAGCTTCTAATAACATGACTTGAACCCGTAGCCATGTGCTAATGATAATGACACTTAAGTCATGATACGCGAAAACTACATAGATTTGTATTATATAGCAGCTCAAGGTGTCTTCTTCCTAATTACGAATAAAAATTATAAAATATATAAATCATCCCAATAAAAAAATATATAAAAATAAACCATGGCATATATAAATAATAACAAAATAAACATGCTGCAGCAACTTCTATGTGGTAAAACAATGTAAATAAAGATGCATGCGAGATAAAGAAAAAGGTAGAAAATAAAGAAAAAATCCAAAAATCTTGATTGAAAAAATAATTTAAAGCATTAAGAAAAAAATGAACAACTATTCATCAAACCATTTTTATCCGCAATGAGTAGAAACATTAGAAAAATAAAATTAGAAGTAGATAAAATGAATATAAACTAGGGAAATATTCAAGTGAGAACTAGTTCTCACCGTGCTTCCGTGAGAACTATTGGTGGGGCCCACTTAGAAACCAATCCAAACCGTGCATAAACAGTGACCTCCCTTGATAGTTACTAATCCTGAGGTTTGACACCCATCCAAATGGATTGGGCCGTTGGATGGATGATTAATTTTTTACTTAATATGAAGCCATTAAACTCGCGGGCAATGGATGAAGGGGTTCGAGGCATGAGATTAGGGTCAAACTTGATACTTGGGGTGATCTCACATAGATCTTTCCATCTCCTCTAGTCCCATCCCTAAATGGGACCCATAAATACATCCCATAAAAAGTTCTCACGGTGACTATGTGAGAACTGTTCTCACTAGAACAAAGCCCTATAAACTATAGTATAGATAAATACCAAAGAAAAGAATGTGTTATGGCTACCCTTCTTTGTGATAAAAAAATGAGCATAAGAATAAATGAGAAAACAGGAAAAAGTAGAAAATAAAGCAAAAAATTCAAAAATCTTGGTTGCAAAAATAACTTCAAAGCATTATGAAGAAAAATAAATATATGCTTGGCAAAGAGGGCTTCTACACCGTCAATCCATAGCCATTTTTATCTGCAATGCAAATAAAGATTAGACAATCTCATATGGACGTAGATAATCAAATAACTTGATCCATTTCAACATGAAAAAAGTAAAGAGTGTTTGAGTTCACAGATACCTACATAAAACTTCAAAGAATTTCCCTGCTTTTTTTAGCCCACAAAACACGGAAAATATCACATTTTTATAAAGATATGTCTTCTCATAGTCTTCATCTGAGGTGGGTCATCCAACCCGAGAATAGAGCTGCATTTTCTTTTTTCTTTGCAGGCTCGGTGATCTCTGGAGTCCCAAAGACATTCCAGAACATCAACGTCTCATCCCCTGCAGATGCTACCATGCAGCCATTGGGGCTCTGAAAATTTTAGTAAAGAAATTAAAAAATAAACGGAGTTAGTAAAGATGGAAAAAACCCATTTGAAATAACATAAGATTTAAATAGAAAGAGATCCCAAATTACTACCTGAGCAGTGAACAGCACTCCTGAAACATCGCCATTAAGCTTTGCAATCTTATCCATGGATGGGTACTTCCACAAGATAAGTTGGTTTTGCATGGTGGCTGTAGGTGCAGAAATAATGACCCACAATAACTGGGGTGCCTTAGAGGACTTATCCAAGGTGATGAAGATTAGGTGCCGCCCGAAAGCCTGAAAGAGAAGAGCAAACGGTCAGAGGACCCTGGCCTGGGCGGCGCAAGGCTCTCCGATGCCAAAGTCAGTGTAGGAACTGGAACAAAGGAAGGAGAGGAAGAAGAGAGACAGAGTAACGGCTCTTTCTATTGGATTGTGCGTACCTTGCTTGTGGAATGAGGCTCTATTTATAGAGGCTTGTTTCGTATCTTCGGATGGTATCTTGGCGCGGGTCCCATGACTCGACTGGAAGTCATGATCAGCCCACAAAGTAATTAATGCGGTCCAATCCAGCCCACTCTGCATTTAATGCCAGTCGGATCAGCCCACATCGCATTAAATGTGCGTCTTGTTGGGCCAGATCGTGTTGGACGCCTTTGACGGTTGGGGTACCATCGGATCCGCCCACGGGCCTCGCCCTGATTTGGCTTCAGCCGCTGGATGCCGCCCTGTCAGTGATCTGGCGAAGATTGTGGACGGCTGAATGCACGTGTGTGATGACGTGGGGGGCGAAGGGCGCGAGTGGAGATTCTTTCCCGCTTCGGCTCCTTCGGCCGAGGTGGAGCTTCCAGCCGAGGTGGGCACCTGGGGAAGCCGAGCTCGGCGCTAGCGGCCCGGACCTGCTTGACTTCGGCCGGGGCCCCTGTCCTGGTAGCCGAGGTGAGACTGGTGCCTCGTGGGCGGCACGCGGATGGCACGTGAGAATGCTTAGTCTCATCTGATGGCTGTGATTAGCGTAATCCTGGAGCTCTGGAAATCTCCCCACACAATTGCCCCCTAGCTTTTGACCTCTCAAGCGTCCTAGCCTTTAGTGGTCGAAAGCTAGAAAATCTATCTGGGGATGCGGCGATCATTGCCTGGTGTCTCTTCAACTTTTCTGAAGCAATAAATGCTCTGTCCTGCCCGTTCTGAGAAGCGAGCCGACGGCTACACGTGTAGCTCCTCTACTGACTGCGTTGTCTTATCGATGGAACAGGCGCGGATTGCGAAATCCATCCTTTCGAATCCGAAAGTGGCGCGCAACGAGGGTTCCCTTTCCATAAATAGGGTCGTCTTCTTTCTTTTTAGTTTCTGATTTCTTTTTGCCTTCGCCTTCACCTTCGATTTCTGCTCTGCTGGTCGAGATTTGTCTAGTGCGGACAACCGTAGGACACGCCCGGACCTGTCCTTGACTTGCCATTTCTTCTCTGTGAGTAACTTCGTGCCTCTGTCTGGTTTTTGTTCTTTCTTTAGGGTTTATCGACTTCTAGGGTTTAACCCCGCCGTTTCCCCTCTTTAGACATGGGCACCCCTAAGTTTCGGTTAGATACTGACGAGGGCATAGCTAGGTTTAGGGCCACTTACGGTATCCTGGAGGGAGTCCGCCTCAAGCCGGCGGATCCCGTTGACTATGCCACGCTTCGCTGGTCCTGCGGCTGGATGCCGTTCCCTCTGATCTCCGTGATCGAGGGCGGGGTCAGATTCCCTCTGCACCCCCTGCTTAGGGCTTGCCTTAGCGCCTGGTGTGTTACCCCGTGCCAGCTGATGCCCAATGGCTACAAAGTCATCATGGGCACGGCGAAGCTGAACGAGATCTTGGGGACCAACCTGGGTGTCCATGACATCGAGGACACCTATGATATCTGCAAGGCTGGGGAAGGAAAGTACTATCTCCGGGTGAAGCAGCAACGAAGAGGCTTCGTCCTGGCCTTAGAGGATTCTAGTAAGAACGCCGAGGAAGATCTCTTCTGTGTGTCGGGGGACTGGGAATTCAGCGCCGGCGAGAGCCGGAGGCTGATGGTCCCTCGTCGCCCCGGGACCGTCCCAAGTAAACACTGCTTCTTTTCTCCTTTTGTTCTGCTTGATTTTGACAATGCCGAGCTGACTCTCTTACTGTTTGTGGTGCAGAACTTGGTGCGAGGCGACGCCGGGCTGCGAGCGAAGGCTGGACGAGGAACGTCGACGACATCAACAAGGTTGAAAGATACAAGGGGCACGAGACCAGATCGGCCTGGAAACTGCTAGGGTACACCCCGAGGTACCGCGGCCACTATAGGAGAATCGGAGCAGCCCCGGAGGACGAGGCGACCTGATCATCCTGCTGTTACCGTTGCCATGCCCGCCGGGATCCCTTTGGACGACCCTACCGCGAGCCGAGCTGCTCCGGCGCTGAGGCATCCTCCTCTAGTTCGGAACCGCCTAATCTGACGGACGTAGTGGACGCCTATTCGTCCGGCTGGGAAGAAGGAATGGAGGGAGGCTCAAGGGCGCCCGGTGTCAAAGATCTGGCGGCCAAGTTTAGGCAGAGATCTTCCTCCTCTGCGACACCATCGTTCGCCAGCACTCACGCGCCTTCGGGCTCGGGGGGTGCTGGCGCCACTTCTGCTCCTGCCCCTGCTCCGAGCGAGGGAGTGCGGCGACGCTCGTCGGATCACCCGAGGGAGGGGTCCCCGCCCAGGAAGAAGTCCAAGGTGGGGGAGAAGGACTCGGGGGCTGAACAGCCTCCGAAGGGTAAAACTCCTGCGCGGGCGCCCGGAGTCAAGGCTCCGTCTGAGAAAAGTGCGCCGGCCAGCGGGGCGGCACGCGGGCTCACCATCTCGGTGGGGCAAGGATCCGTACAGGCGTCTGGGCCTCGAGCTGCCCCTGCGGCATGGAGACCCAGGATGGAGATGCAGCCTGGGAAGCCTCTGAACGTCGAGGACCGGCTGATGGGGAACGCCAGTGTTATTGGAGCCCTCGCAAAAGCCTGTGCCTTGCCGCGAGACATGGAATTGCACGGGAGGTACGACGATGAGAGCCTGATGGTCTCGTCGATCCAGGCCAATCTTCTGGTGAGTATCTTCCACGCTTTTCTTCAAGTGCCTTAGCTCGGCTGCTCTTGTTTGACGTACTTACTCTTTTTGTAGAACGTGCAAAGGCTCCTGACCGTGATGGAGAGGAGTGACAGGAATGTCACAAAGATTGCCCAGCTGGAGTCTGAGGGAGAGAAGTTAAAGAAAGAGCTGGAAGGGCTGAGGAAGGGCAGCGCCGAGGCGGCCACCCGGCTGGAGGACCTCACGTCGCAGGCTCACCAACTGAAGGGTGACATTTGGGCAAAGACCAAGAGGGTCGCCGAGCTCGAGTCTGAACTGGCCAGGTCGAGGTCTGAATCGGTGGCTGAGGCGACAAAGCTGCATGGTGAAGTGCTGGCTGGGCGCACCGAAATTGAGAAGCTTAAGTCGGGGAATGCCGAGCTGAAGAAAGAGAAAGCTTCCTTGCTGTCTGAGGCGCAGTCTTCTTTCCAGAAGGGGGTGGATCAGGCCACCGAAGAGTACGAGAGGCAGGTGGAGGAAATTACCTCCATCTTGTTCGAGGAAGGGTGCTTGGCCGCGCTGAGGCGCGTGGGGGTTCCCGAAGACCACCCGATCTATCGGAATCTGCCGAAGTACTCGGACCCAGCTCCTGAGCCGAGCTCCACCCCGGTCGCCAGCGATGTTGACCCAGCTGCTCCTACCTCGGATGCTGCTCCAGCTGCCCCGGCCCCGAGCGACGCCCCGGTCGCCAGCGATGCTTCGGCCATGCCTCAAGGCGAGGCCTCTTCCGCCCCCGCTTCTGGTGAGGTACTGGCCAAAGCCTCCACTGCCGGCGACACTCCAAGCGAGGTTGCAGTCGCGGCCAATGCCACTGGTCCATCAGATACGGTGATCGACCTGGTGGAGTCGCCGAAGCCACAGTAGTCTCGCCTCTTCTTGCTTTTGGTCTTTTATATGTACTGCTTTCAGCCCTGTAACATCCTTCGCTTTTAATGAGAACAGAGCTCCTTTACTTTTGTTTCTCTTTTGTTTCTGGGTGTGTTATTGAATGCCTTTAATGTGATGCGCGACCCTCGAGTCGGAAAGAGTCAAACGGTCTTCATAGCTATCTGTGCCGATTCTCCGTATTCTGGAGACCATAAATAGCAGTAAGCATGGCGATACGGTCGATGAGGGAAACGGGGCGAACGGCTCCACGTGGCGCCATTGGGATCGCTGGTGATCAAACAGGAAGACGTGCTTCCCGCGTAACGCATGGGAGACTTCGTCCCATAACTTCCTTCGGAGACCGGGCCCTTCTTCCTCTTATAAATAGAAGTGGTAGGCTCGCCATGGGAGAGGAAAAGGAAAGAAATTAGGATAGTTTAATTCACATAGATGTAGGAGCCATGTCCGGTGAACCTTTAGAAACATTCAATCCGGGGGGAACCCCTGCGCCTGAGGACGGCTCTCTCTGAGGGAGGAAGCCCGTCGTGGTCTGCGTGCTCTTTGAAAGCGTTCCTCGTGGACCACGCGCTCTCTGAACGCGGGTCCACGGCCAACCCTCCCTGGTCCGGTTGCAGGGGAGACTTCTGCAACTGTGGAGAGGTGGCACCCTCTGCGTCTGGCGGTCCTGCAGGGTCCTGCGTGAGAACGCGCCCCTTGACCGTCGAGCGGAGGGTGGGATCGAGGCCCCGCTGGACCGAGGGGCTCTTCAAACTTTGGTCTTACCGACCGGAGGGTGTTGAAGAGCTCAGCGAGGTCCAGGGCCTCCGAACTGGAGGGGCTCTTGAATGCTTTGGTCTGACCAACCAAAGCGTATTGTAGAGCTCGGTGAAATTCAGAGTCCCTCAAAGCCTCCAAACAGCGGACCGGAGTCTTCGAGCTTGCAGCCTGAAGAGTCGGTGAAGATCAGAGCCACCCAGTCTTTGCTTCTTTATTTCTTTTTCTGCTTTTAGAGGACTGCGAGCCTCCTTTCTGTACTTGTTTTCTTTTCTATAACCCTTGTAACGAAGTAATTACAGTGAATAAAAAGGATGAGTTTTGTGATCACTCAATCTGTGTGCAGTGTTTTTGTATTCTTTTTTTACTTTTTTCGCACTGTTTTGTAACACTTGTATTTTTGTGCTGCTTTTTTTGCACTTCAGTGCTTGCACTGCTATTTCCTTCTTAAAAACTGACCTTGGCCGAAATGGGCTAGCATTGGCCGAGACGAACTGCCTTGCGCCGAGGTACACCCAGAATCCCGTTGGTCTCGGCTGTGTGAGCATGAGTTCGGCAACGGTCTCGAGGGGTGTATAAACCCGGAACTTTAGAAAACGACTGAGTGTTTGAACTCGAAGCCTTTTCCAGGGCGGTAGACCCGGGGCTTTAGGAAACGACTGAGTGTCCGAACTCGAAGCCTTTTCCAGGGCGGTAGACCCAGAGCTTTAGGAAACGACCGAGTGTTTGAACTCGAAGCCTTTTCCAGGGCGGTAGACCCAGAGCTTTAGGAAACGACTGAGTGTTTGAACTCGAAGCCTTTTCCAGGGCGGTAGACCTAGAGCTTTAGGAAACGACTGAGTGTTTGAACTCGAAGCCTTTTCTAGGGCGGTAGACCCAGAGCTTTAGGAAACGACTGAGTGTTTGAACTCGAAGCCTTTTCCAGGGCGGTAGACCCAGAGCTGCCGGGGTCGATCAAAGAGAGATGACAGGAAAAAGCTGCTTTCATTGATTCTGAGACTCATTACATCCTTAAAAATAGAACTTCTTTAGGTGGGATGCATTCCATGGCCTCGGCAGTGGCTTGCCCTCTAAGTCCTCGAGCTTGTAGGCTGATCTTCCTGCCAGTGAGACTACCCTGAACGGGCCGTGCCAGTTCGGGGCCAGCTTCCCTTCGTTTGGTTCTCTGTCAGCTGGCAGGGTCTTTTTTAGAACCAGCTCTCCCACGGAGAAGCTTCTTTCTCTGACATTTTGATTGTATGCCCTGGCCAGCCGCTGCTGATAGTCGGTAAGTCGCAGGGCTGCTGCTTCTCGGTGCTCGTCTGCCAGTTCCAGCTCCATTGCCAGGTTCGTCTCATTTCGGCCTTGATCGACCAGCTCTGTCCTCAGGGTGGGTAGGCCGATTTCTAAAGGAATGACCGCCTCCATCCCATAGGCCAGAGAGAAAGGTGTCGCCGAGGTAGACCTCCTTGGAGTCGTTTTTTTACGCCCATAGCACGCTCGGAAGCTCCTCTACCCATCTTCCCTTTGCCTTGTCCAATCGTTTCTTAAGGCCGTCCAGGATTACTTTGTTAGAGATTTCGGCCTGGCCATTGCTCTGTGGATATGCCGGAGTGGAGTAATGGTTTCTGATGCCGTGTTCTTGGCAGAAGTCTTTGAAGGACTTGGAGTCGAACTGAGTCCCGTTGTCCGAAATCAGGGTCTTGGGGATGCCGAACCTCGTCAGGATGTTTTTCCAAATGAAGTTCCTGGAATCCCTGTCCGTGATGGAGGACAACGGCTCAGCTTCTATCCATTTTTTGAAGTAATCCGTGGCGACTATCAGCCATCTCTTGTTCCCTGGAGCTCGATGGAGAGGCCCCACAATGTCCAGGCCCCACTGAGCGAAGGGCCATGGACTAGAGAGGGGACTCAGATCTTGTGCTGGCTGGTGAAGAGAGTGGGAGAACTTCTGGCACTTCTCGCATTTCCTGGCGTACACCTGCGCGTCCTTCTACATGTAGGGCCACCAGTAACCCTGGCTTATAGCCCTGTAGGCCAGCGATCGACCTCCTATGTGACTGCCACAGATTCCTTCGTGGATCTCATAGAGGAAGTTGTCCACCTTGCTTGGGTGGACGCACTGGAGGTATGGACCTGTGAAGGATTTCCTGTAGAGTTTGCCTTGGGGAGAGAGCCAGAATCGAGCTGCCTTGAGTCTGATTCGGTGGGCTTCAGTCTTGTCCTCGGGGAGCTGATCGTCCTTGAGGTAAGCGATGATTGGATCCATCCAACTCAGGCCGAGATCAGCACAGAGGATTAGCCGAGATGAGTGGAGCTCTAGGCTTGATCTTGATATAGACCAAACCTCGACGGTCCTTTTCTTTTCGGCTTCGACAGCGGAGGCTAGGCTGGCAAGCGCGTCAGCGTGCGTGTTGGTATCTCGGGATATCCGTCTGACCTCGGCTTTCTGGAAATGAGACAGCAATTTTTTCGCAAGGGCCAAGTAGGCCGCCATCCTGTCGTCCCTGGCCTGGTAGTCTCCAGCGAGCTGGCTAGTTACCAGTTGTGAATCGCTGAAGATCACCAGGTGCTGGGCTCCGAGGATTTGGGCGCTGTTCAAACCCTGCTATCAATGCTTCATACTCTGCCTCATTGTTTGTTTCTTTGAAGTCCAAGGTGAAAGCCTGCTCTATGACCAGACCCTCTGGCGATTGGAGGACTATGCCGGCGCCAGCTCTCTTGGAGGTGGACGATCCGTCGACAAAGATCTTCCATGCCGAGGCGGGAGACTGTTCGACCTCGGTCACTTCTGGCTCGTGCCCTACGCCCCCCAGTTCCGTGCCGAGCTGGGGCGGAGCCGAGTTGGGCGAGACGAATTCGACGATGAAGTCTGCCAGAATCTGGGCTTTGATCGCAGTTCGGGGACGGTACTGTATGTCATACTGCCCCAGTTCAACTGCCCACTTCGATATTCGCCCTGAAAAGTCAGCCTTCTGGAATATAGAACGGAGTGGATGCTCCGTGATCACCACAATAGAGTGGGACTGAAAATAATGGGAGAGCTTGCGGGAGGCACTAACGAGAGCCAACGCGAGCTTCTCCAATAGAAGGTACCTGGTCTCGGCATCGAGCAGGGTCTTGCTCGTGTAATAAATTGGTTTTTGAATTCCCTCGTCCTCCCTGATGAGGACGGAGCTCACTGCGTGATCCGAGACCGCAAGGTATAAATACAAAACCTCCCCCCGAGTTGGGGTGGAGAGTAAGGGTGGTGACGACAGATAGGTTTTGAGTGCGGCCAATCCCTGGTTGCACTCAAGAGTCCACTGGAATTCTAAATTTTTCCTTAGAAGCTGAAAGAAAGGCCTGCACTTATCTGATGACCGGCTAATGAAGCGATTGAGTGCTGCAGCCATTCCTGTGAGCTTCTGGACTTCTTTCGTGGTAGAGGGGCTCAGAATGCCCTGTATCGCGGTGATCTGGTCTAGGTTGGCCTCTATCCCCCTCCGCGTTACCAAGCTACCGAGGAACTTACCAGAGGCTACGCCGAAGGCGCACTTGGAAGCGTTGAGCTTGAGCTTGAACGCGCGAAGGATGCCGAAGACTTGGCCGAGATCCGCCAGGTGGTCGCTGGAGTGCACTGATTTGACGACCATGTCGTCGATGTATACTTCCACCGTTCGGCCGAGCTGAGCCTGGAACATCTTTGTCATGAGGCGCTGATACGTTGCCCCCGCGTTCTTTAGCCCGAAGGGCATCACCTTGTAGCAGTAAGTGCCGCGGGGGGTTATGAATGACGTTTTCTCCTCGTCAGGCTCGTGTAATGGAATCTGGTGGTAGCCTCTGTAGGCGTCGAGGAAGCTCATTCGGTCATGTCCAGCGGTGGCGTCGATCATTTGATCAATCTTTGGAAGGGGGAAACTGTCTTTAGGGCAGGCCCTGTTCAAGTCTGTGAAGTCCACGCACACCCTCCATTTGCCAGTTTTCTTTTTAACCACCACCGTATTAGCCAGCCAGACCGGCTACTGGACCTCCCGGATGGCTCCTGCCTTCAGCAGTTTATCGACCTCTTCGACGACTGCGTCTGTCTGCTACAACCCTGTCCTTCGGGCCCTTTGCACTACTGGCTTGTGGCTGGGGTCCACATTTAGCTTGTGGCACATGACCTTGGGGTCAACCCCAGGCATTTCGCTTGGGCTCCAAGCGAAGACATCGACGTTCTGCATCAGGAACCTTGAGAGTTTGGCTCTCTCCTCGTCTGGCAGCTGAGTGCCGATCAGGAAGAACCTGTCTGGGTCCGCCGAGTCTAGCCTGACCTCGGCCAGATCCTCGATGCTTTTCTTCTCGGGATCTCGCCCGATTTCATCTAGCCCTTTCTCGAACTCGGCGAGGTTGACGCGCTCTGGCTCTTTCTCTGCTGGGACCGCGGCCAGCATGCACTGCCTAGCTTGTTGCTGATCTCCCTCCACTGTGACCACTTCCATCTTGCCCTCCTTGCTCTCGAGGACGAACTTCAGCTTCTGGTGGAGGGAAGAAGCGACCGCTTCCAATTTGTGGAGCCACGTTCTGCCCAAGATAACGTTGTAGGGAGAAGGGGCGTCCACGACCAGGAAGTCGGCCAACACGGAGGCTCCGCCGACTCGGGTTTCCAGGGTGATCCTGCCCTTGGGATAGACTGGCCTGGCGGATAACCCTAGCAAGGGCGCGCGGACTTCCGTGAGGTATGCTTCTGAGAGGTTCATTTTTTTGAAGCACTCGTAGTAGAGGACCTCGTAAGAGCTGCCGGAGTCGACGAGGATCCTCTTCACGGTAAAGTCCCTCAGCTTCATTGTGAGGAGCAGGGGGTCGTTGTGGGGAAGCTGGATTCTCTCTAGATCTTTGTCCGAGAATGAGATCGCAGGTCGGTCGTGGCGAGCTCTTTTGGATGCCGGTCGGAGCTCGGCTTTCATCACCTCCTTCCCGTGCGACGCTCGCCTGGCCTCGGCACGGGCCTGCGAGCCTCCGCGAGATGAGGGAGAGGGAGCTGAGGATGCCAGGTGGATCACGTTAATGATTTTTTCGGAATCCTCGCTGTCTGGATCCCGAGCCGCACTCTGATGAACTCGGCCCTCGCTGCTGCCGACATCTTCTGTCTTGACGAACTCTGGAATGTGGCCTTCGCCGGCTAGCCTCTCCAGGTACCACTTCAGAGACTTGCACTCCTCGGTCTTGTGCCCGTCACCTTTGTGGTAGGAGCAGTAGAGCTTGCTTCGGCTGCCGGAGGTGGGCTCATTCCTCAAGGGCGGAGGCCACTTGAAGAACGGCTTGGTCTTTATTTTGTTCAGGATCTGGTATATCGGCTCCTTAAAGACGACATTGACGCCCTGACTGGCGTTGGCGGGAGGTCTTGGCCTCCAGGTGCCCCCAGATCTGGAAGACGTAGGCTTTGCCGAATTAGCGACCCAGGCCTGCTTGTGCTCCTGCTTCTGGAAGGGCTTCCTGCCTCTCTGCCGAGGCTGGCTGCTCTTCTGCTCGGGCTCCGGTCGTTCGTCTTCTTCCCGGGCCTGGATCTCATCTTCCTCCCGGGCGACAAAGCGCTTTATCCGGGACATTAACGCCGGCATGGATTCTGGGGTGTCTCCGACCAAGTCCTTCCGGAGGTCGTGGCCGGGGATCAGGGCATGTTGGAAGGCAAAGATTGCTATTTCCTCCCTAGTGCCTTCGACCTGGCTGTAGACCGCCCAGAATCGTTGGGCGAACTTGGCGAGGCTCTCGCCCTGCTTCATTCTCAGGGCGAGAAGGTCCCCCTCTGTCTTGGGGACGACGCTGTAAGCTTGGAACTTCTTTAAGAAGGAGAGCTGGAGCTCCTTCCAACTCGAAACTGACTTCTCTGGGAGGGCGCAGAACCACTTCAGAGGGAGGTCACCCAAACTGGAGGAGAAGATTTTGCAGTTGAGGTGGCCCTCGTTTCCCTAGATGGACATCTTCTGGGAGAAGTGACGGAGGTGAGCGGATGGATCGGACAGTCCGTCGTAGGGGACGAACCGCGGGACAGAGAACTTTTTGGGCAAGGGTGTGCGTTCGATGTCTTGCGTGAAGGGCGAGGCCCCCAGGTCGGTATGGCCACAGATTTGTTTCTGGTCCTGCACGTCCAGGTTGTGCTGAAGAGCCAACCTGACGCGTTTGTCGAATCGCTCCTGCTCGTCGTCCTTTTCTGGTGTCCGCACTCTTGGCCTTCGCCTGGAGTGGTTCGGGCTGTGATGGCTATGGGTTCGGCCATCGCGGCTATGATGACTTCGGCTGTTGCTTGAGCCTTCATCATGGATCTGGCTTCGCTTGTGGTCCAGATGGTCTCTCAGATCCTCACGAGGAGGCTGGGCTGCCCTGCTCGGGGCGTCCCTCTTCTTTCCCTGAGGATCAGAGACCTGCCTCAACGAGGCAGTTTGCGCTGCTCTCAGTTGCTGCTGGAGCTCACGGATTAACCGCTCCTGCTTCTGGAGGAGAGCATTTTGGGCTGCGACATCTCCTCCAGCGGCAGGAGGTTGAACGCGGCGCGTCTCTTCTACGGCCACGGCTTTATCTTTGCGAGGACGCTCATGCCGACGCTCGTCGCGTCGGGGTGGCGTGACTTCGTCTGCTGAGAGCGAGGCCTCGAGTCCCTCTTGGAGGGGGACCTCGACGTAGAGCTGCGAGCCTAAGCGGCCCTCGCCTGCAGATGTGCCATGCACCGTTCGGGACCGCCCTTGAGGAGGGGCGTCCGTCGACGGTGCTGGCTGCTCGAGCATTGCTCTCGAGGATTCTCCGCCCTTCCTAGCTTTCGGAGGCATGATTTCTGGGAGATTGAGGAGGTTGGGAAGGCTGGGATATTACCTTCCCACAGACGGCGCCGATTATAGGTGCAGAAAATAATGACCCACAATAACTGGGGTGCCTTAGAGGACTTATCCAAGGTGATGAAGATTAGGTGCCGCCCGAAAGCCTGAAAGAGAAGAGCAAACGGTCAGAGGACCCTGGCCTGGGCGGCGCAAGGCTCTCCGATGCCAAAGTCAGTGTAGGAACTGGAACAAAGGAAGGAGAGGAAGAAGAGAGACAGAGTAACGACTCTTTCTATTGGATTGTGCGTACCTTGCTTGTGGAATGAGGCTCTATTTATAGAGGCTTGGGTCGTATCTTCAGATGGTATCTTGGCGCGGGTCCCATGACTCGACTGGAAGTCATGATCAGCCCACAAAGTAATTAATGCGGTCCAATCCAGCCCACTCTGTATTTAATGCCAGTCGGATCAGCCCACATCGCATTAAATGTGCGTCTTGTTGGGCCAGATCGTGTTGGACGCCTTTGACGGTAGGGGTACCATCGGATCCGCCCTCGGGCCTCGCCCTGATTTGGCTTCAGCCGCTGGATGCCGCCTTGTCAGTGATCTGGCGAAGATTGTGGACGGCTGGATGTCGCATCTGTCTTACTGGCTCGCGCCCCTGTTCCTCCACGTGTGTGATGACGTGGGGGGCGAAGGGCGCGAGTGGAGATTCTTTCCCGCTTCGGCTCCTTCGGTCGAGGTGGAGCTTCCAGCCGAGGTGGGCACCTGGGGAAGCCGAGCTCGGCGCTAGCGGCCCGGACCTGCTTGACTTCGGCGGGGGCCCCTGTCCTGGTAGCCGAGGTGAGACTGGTGCCTCGTGGGCGGCACGCGGATGGCACGTGAGAATGCTTAGTCTCATCTGATGGCTGTGATTAGCGTAATCCTGGAGCTCTGGAAATCTCCCCACACAGTGGCATGAGAACTCAACAATTCCCTCTTATTCTTGCTCCACAACAATGAAGAAACTTGCGATCCCGTGTCAATTGAATTCAAACAGGCACCTGTATTGATATTCCAGAACTTAATGCAGTGGTCTCCACTCCCGCCACCAGAAGCAAGCAAATTGCTTTGGAACTGATCACACCAAGCGAGCGCTTTCACTGCAGCCTTATGAAGATCAAATTTATGAAGCCACTGGGCTGAAGGATTTGAAGAGGCCATTGATATGTCCTATATGTAGAGGAGACTATCATTCCCCCCGCTTGCCAAATATTGGCCGCTGTTGGACCATTTTAGCCCGCACACCTCGACTGTAGTGTAACACCCTGAAATTCCAAGGTTGTAATTAGTCTAGTTAATTGTGCTTTTAGATAATTAAGCTCGTTTATAAGCCAAATAGGTCCGATTAATCTTTAGGTTCGCGCGTGCGAAGTTGGGTTGAGATCCGACCCGTTTGGGTTTAGTAGGGGTGTGTGTTGTTATTTCCGGAAAGTTCCGAGGGCTTTTTAGTATTTCCCGCTCTTCGAGATTTTGGCACCATTGGGTAGACTACCTAATTTCCCAGACTTTATCCTTCTGTTGTATCCCGATCCGAACCCTCGAACCCGACCCAAAACCTAACTTGACCCGAACCCACCTTACCTTCTTTTATTAATTTTCCCCAAAGGCAAACCCCCACCACACTTTTATCCCATGTGAGCCCCACCCCACCTCATCACCTCACTCCCATCATCAAACCCCACCCCTCACCCACGTGTAACACCCCCACCCATCTCATTTTCCCTTTTTCCCATTCCCCTCTTTTAGGTCACAAGGCCATTTCCTCTCTTCTCATTCACTCCATACACAGCAGCCCCTCCCTCTCTCTTTCTCCCATCTCTCTCGTTCTCCCTCTCTCACTCTCCTCGCTGTCACCGGACGCCGGACGCCGCCGCCGCCGATCAACACCACTGTCAGCCAGCTCTTCTTCTCCTCTCTCTTCTCCTCTTTCTCATCTCTCACCTCATCTCTCATCTCTTTCACTCATCTCTCCTTCACCCAACCATGGACCCCACTGTTCCGGCGCCTTCATCGTCGCCGCCGGACTCACCTCGTCACCGCCGGCCACCACCATCTTCGGCGAACCCAGCCCATTCCATCTCTCTCTATTTCCCCCATTTCCCTTTCTCTGTTTCTCTCTTTCTTTCTTTATTCTTTCTCTTTCTTCTCTCTCCCTCACTCACTTCACTCACTGCCCACATGATTGAGCACCCATCTCACCATTATCTTTCTCTTTGTTCTCCATTCTTTCTTTCTTCCATTCTGTCTTCTCCTTCTTGCCCGGTGGACCACCATCATCACCACTAATTTAGTGGGCCACCAATCTAGTGGGCCCCACAACCTCCGATCATCGCCATCATCTCCGCGTGGACCCCACAAGCTTCTCATCTCCAATTTGCAAGCCACCACTCCATCCACCCAATTGTTTGGTAAGCTCTCCTTCCCCTTAGGATTGGGTTAATATACTTTGGGTTGTAGTAGTGTGTTTAGTAGCTTAGAGCTTTCCCTTTTCTTTTAGTGTATATTTTAATTTAGTTTTACTTTGCTAATTATCCCTTAGGTTTGGTTTGTTGGGCTTTGAGCTAGTGCTTATAGATTTGGGCATTTTCAACTAAAGGCAAGTAGATATTTATATATGTGCTTGGATATGTTTGTCTGTCCTTTGATTCGATATTTTAATTTATGATTTAGATGACCTTTGCTCATTTGTTGATTTGGATTTCAAAACATGATAATTATGTTTAATTGATTAACGAATTGGATTATGAAATTGATGACTTGATTAGATAGATGATTTTTAACCGAACCGATGGTTAATCCGCTAAAAAATTTTGGTTTGGTTAAATGGTTGAAATTAACCAAAAAATTTTGGTTAGGTTAAAAATATGTCAATAACCGAACCGACCCGACCGATGCACACCCCTACCGATGCCTAAGTCAGTGAGTGAACTGGAACAAAGGAAGGAGAGGAAGAAGAGAGGCAGAGTAACAGCTCTCTGGTTTTAGATGTGCATACCTGTAATGGAGATCGCTCCTCCTCTTATAGAGGAAGAGGCCTACGTTGCATGGGGGAGGCTCATGATGACGTCCTGGCATGTCTAGGGGCGTCATCATGTCAGCCCACTATTCATTAAATGAGGGTCCGATCAGCCCACAAAGTAATAAATATGGTCCATTCCAGCCCACGTTGCATTTAATGCCAGTCGGATCAGCCCATACCGCATTTAATGCGTGTCATGTTGGGCCAGATCTTGTTGGACGCCTTTGGCGGCAGGAGTCCCATCGGGTACACCTTCGGGCCTTGTCCTGATTTGGCCTCAGCCGCTGGATGCCGCCTGGTCAGTGATTTGGCAAAGATTGTGGACGGCTGGATGTCGCATCTGTCCCACTGGCACGCGCCCCTACTATGCTACGTGTCTAATGGCGTGGCGGGCGTGGGGCGCGAGTGGGGACTCTTCCTTGCTTTGGCTTTCGTCCCGGCTTCTTTGGCCGGGGGTCAAGCTCTTTAGCCGAGGTGGGCGCCTAGTAGCCGAACTCCGCGCTATCTGCCAGAGTCTGCCTGATCTCGGCAGGGGCCTATGTCCCTGCAGCCGAGGTGAGTCCGGTGCCACATGGATGGCACGCGGGAGGCATGTGAGAATGCTTAATCCCATCTTATGGCCGTGATTAGCATAATCCTGGCATTTTGGAAATCTCCCCACACAGGTTCATTCCTCAAAAAATCAGATTCTTTCTTAAATTATAATGGTCTTTCCATTGAATCTATTGAGCCTCAATGCATAGCCTATAGGCACAAGTACTTGGCCAAAACAATTTTATTTGGGTCTCTATTAATTGAATGAATGATATAAAATAATCTGTAAATTGAGATATTCAACATGTTTATGATCCTTCCTATAAAGAGTCATGTGATGGATGGAAACCAAATTGGATGCATTCTCATTTCTAGCAGATCCTATCCTTTTCATCTGTGGTATAAGTGGCCATTTTCACATAACCACACTACTTAATCCTCGACAAAATGCACCCATCCAAATCAGTGATCCAGACTTACTAATATGACGGGTTAGTAGATTGGGGCATAACCTAAAAAATCTATAGAAGGAAATATTTTAACAACGTATAGAGTGGCAATAGAGTAGAAAGGTAAGAAAATAATACAGGAAAGGTGTAAGTAGAAAGCCGAAATATGAATTCATCACCAAAAGAGGGAAAAAAGAGCATCATGCCAAAGTCAGATAACATTATGCCAAAGTCAGATAACACATACAAAACTTAGATAAATTCACAGTAAACTCAAAAAGACTCATTTAAAACCAAGTTGAATACATTTTAAAGTAAAATGAAATCATGTGAAATCCAGTTAATTTCATACCAAACTCATTATTTCATAAGAAACTCAGATAAACTCAATAAAAACTCAGAGAAAATCGTTTCAAAGTTACATAAATTCATTTGAAACCTTGTTTAATTGATAACAAACATAGTTAAAATTGAAAAAAAAAAACATAGTTAAATTGAAATCAAACTCAGAAAAATCATGTAATATACAGATAAATTCATTTAAAGTCCTGTTTAATTGATCATAGACTAAGATAATTTACATAAAGCTTAGATAAATACATGTCAAAGTCAAATAATTTTATATCAAGCTTAGATAAATTCAAACGAAAACTTAGATAAACTTATGTTAAACTCAATTAAGTCTAAGTCAAGATGATTCGGTTGTTCGAAGTCACTAATGAGTTGTTTTTTCTTCTTTTTGCAGTTTCCTTCATCTTTGATTTCAGAATCTTTATTTGCTTAGATTTCGGAGTGTATGATGGAATATTTTAAAGCAATGCATGTTTGGTGACGTATAAAGTATATAAAGAGAGGGCGTTTTTTTTTTCTTTTTGACTCATTTAATGTTAAAAGAGGACCGCTGCCTCTATGAGAAAATGACTTGGACCACAGGTTATGAAACATACTGTTGAGGGACCTGCCGCCAAATGCCCATTTTAAAAATGAAACCATCTGTTTTCAAAGAGAGGGAGGAGGAGCAGTTGGAAAATCAGAGAGAAATGTTATGTGGAGTTAGGGGCCGTCAAAATCAATTCAAATTAAAGCTGATTTCTCAATCGAAATTAGTTCACTTCATATATAATAATGGTTTTTTATCTTCTCTTTTTTTTTATTGGTTTCTCATGGTTTTTTTTTTTTTTTCTAAATCATGTTTCTTATTTCTATATATTTCTTTTTTTTATGCACTTTATGGTGTTTAATGATTTTTTTGGCCTTTTGTTATCAAAAAGTCTACATGGACTAACTCATGGAGTTAGTCCATGGACAAACCCCATAGTTTTTTTTTTTTTTTTTTGGGGGGGGGGGGGGGGGAAATCACATGATGTGAGGTGATTTTCCCCCCAAAACTATGGAGTTAGTCCATGGATCGGTCCATGGGTTAGTCCATGTAGCAGGGCTCTTTTGTTATAGTCCTATTTTATTTTTTAAGAAAGTCCAGATGGCCCGAAAAATGAGACCGGCCGTGGGAGGACCGTGCCACGGCCCGGGCGCTTTTTCGGTCCGTGTAGCAAGGCTGTTTTTTTTTTTCACTTTTGATGGGTAGTTAGCGGCGGTTTTAATTTTCCGCCGCTAAAGATGTTGGCGAGTTTAGAGAGTTTTGGAGACGGAGCTGCTGAGAAATTAGGGTTTTCGAGCTTCGAACTCCCGTGGAGGAAATCTGAGCTGCTTCGTTGGCTGCTGATTCGATTTCAGATTGATTTCGTTTTCTCACAAGGAATCTGGCTGGAGGAGCTGTAGATGAGAGATCTGGGCCGAAACTGAGTTTTGCTTGCTGTTCGTGGAGATTCCTAGGGTTTTTGAGCTGCTAGAGTTGTTGTTCATTGGTAAAATCCTGTGTGGAAGCCGCGAACGAGTGGTCGGCGTTGACAGATCTCCCTGTTCTTCTTCCTCGAAGTTCATCTTCTTCGAAACGCGATCTCTTGCTGTAGGTAAAAATCGGTGGTGTGAAAGTCTTTTATAGGGTTTTTCATGTGTGAAAATCTTTCTTTTTGAATCTTTTCCATATCTTTTCTAGGGTTTTGCAGGTGATTAGATCGAGACAGATCGTTGATCTTCGCCATCCTTTCTCTCTCACTCTCGTCTCTCTCTATCAGAAATTCAGATTGAGGTATTCATTTTAGATCTGTGTTTTCATTTGGGCACTGCTTACTGATTTCAGATTTTGGTATTGGGTTGGAGATTGAGGTAGTAATTTAGAACATTGATCTCAGATTTGGGTATTGGTTTGGGGATTGAGGTACTAAACATAGCAATGTACTGGGATGGATAATTACACATTCATTCATCACCCTACAATGTTGTGCTTCATATCTTATGAGCTTGTGACTGACTCCTATATGGGTGAAATTTGGGATTCCTCTATGCACGGGGGAGTTCCACTCCTTCAACTCAGGATCTCTCCAAGTTAATGCCTCAGACGATTTTTGTTTTCAATTTTTATGAAGCTCACATGAACAGCTTGTTAACATGGTGGTCTTTAATTGAAACACACCTTTTTTATTCTTTCATGGCCTGATTGTGTCTTCATGGTATTTATTTCCTATGTATTGTAAAGAAATTATTGAAATCATTTTCAAAAGTTGAGAATTCTGGAATCTTACATTAAATTCCATGAAGGAGTCATCAAAATATATTCCCTTTTATTGAATATGGATGAAGGTGTGTTGCAAATGAATACCCAGCCCTTACCTTAGTAAGTCAAAATGCCAGGAAAGTTATGGGCAAATGTCGTTGTTTCCGAAATAGTGGGCCATTCAGTATTAAGGTAGTAACTAAATCATGTTTACTGTTGCAAGCTTTTTTTTTTGGGCACCTTTTGCCTTTTATTTCAATGAATTTTCATTTCACTCACTATTTCTGGTGGTATCTTTTCTCTATTAAAAGATGACCGTTAACATAGGCAATTGAATTGTACGGATTTAGCTGTGGCTTTCTAATGCCTGCAACAAGTCATTGGAATTTAACAGTATATTTGCAAGTAGTAACGCGATAGGCCTAATTTGGCAGCAGGAGTCATTTAATTTACCTTATGCAACTGCCCCTTTGATTATCTCTTAGTATTGGACACTGCAAGTTTGAATTTACTGAGTGAATACCTCCTAAATGTCCTCAAACCTCATCTATGTTCGGGGTTCTGACCTTCTGGGCATGGAGAAAATGCTAGGATGTCAATATAATATTAATACTGCAATATAATTTGGTGGGCATGTAATTTTTGGACAATAGCTGAACGCTGATAAAGACTTTTTCAAAATATTGGTTGTGTATGATGGAATTGATTGGGTAAAATGGGAAGGGTGTTAGTGGGCTGTTGTGTTATGAGAGGATTATGTGCTTGAGGAAAATTGTTATATTGTTCTGACAATTTCCCATAAGGGATTAGATTTAGCTAATGTTCTTCCCTGGATGCAACTTAGTAGCCAGCTTTTCAAAATCTTCTTCAAACCCCAGGAAAAAAAAAATTAACAGCCAAACAAAGTGGAAACAGGAGTACATGACCTCACTCATCTAAAATAATCCAAAACAAAGATCATAATCACAACAAATGAGTCCTGACTGTGCCTTCATATTAATTACACCAATTTGATGGCCTTAAATCATCTAGGTCTAGGACTCACCCAGAGAACACTCAATTTGAGCCCGAGTAAGCACGTGCCATTGCTGCAATGTTTTGAAATATTTGAGCAACATGCCATTGCTGGCCAAAACATTCTGGTTTGCTACAGAGCAGAACATATTGGCGTATACTAGTATTTATCACATTCATGGGTATGGGCATGCAGGGCTAGTGTGTTGGTTTGTCTGACATCATGTAATGGATAATATTAGCCAATGCATTATTGGCCATAAACTCCCTAACCTCGACAACTAGTATGAAGTCAATTCATGGGGTGATTTGTTGTTCATAACAATAATATATTCAGGTCTTTATTAGAGATTCTCCCTCAGAGATGAGAGAACAATTGCATTGACTTGTACGCTTGAATTTTTGGAGTTTTGATACTAAATCAGGTTCTTAAAGTAAGGTGAAAGAAACAAAAAATTAAATTTTATTGGTGTACTATTTAATTATATATATATATATAAAATTTCTGATGCATGCCATGATTCTCACTCCTTAAATTGAGATGGAGCTCTGCGATGGATCTTACAGTTAAATTGTCAGGTTCTCATTTCTTTGAGGTTGGCTCAACTATATGTAAGTGCCTGTCCATTTTATAATCAAGGAAGAAGATTAAGCTATGGGTATGGAAGGAATCCTCACTCTTCAAAGAAAGAGTTCATTAGCTATTTGCAAATGAATATATTAGGGACCTTAAAGGAAGTTGTGGCATGGTTATGATGGAACTTCTTTCCATATAATGTTCATTTTATATTTTTTTTGTCTGCTAGTTCAATCTAGAAGTAGAATTCAAGATCGTTTAAAATTCTAGAACATCTGAAAATGTTAGTGTACATCTCAATCCTAGTTTTTGTTTTTAATCCATTCGTATTCTGCTTTATAAGACGGGGTTTGATTGAACTCTGTATAGAGAATAGATATGTCATGGGTAAAGTTAAACTTTTTCAAACTTTTGGTGGGAAGGTTCCTAGTAAGATTGTTAATACCTCTCAAGTCTCAACCCATGTTTTCAAAATTTCATCTTACTAAGAAACGCATAGAGAATAGATTGTTAATACCTCTCAACACATGTTTTCAAAATTTCATCTTTCTAGGAAATGCAATCTTTTTATTTTAAAAATTTTCCTTTTTGGTAGAAGAAACACTCTTTCTTACACATACCCTTCATGTGTGTACATTTTCATCTTCTTCAATCCACTATCTATATTGAATCCTCACTGCTCAATCTCTGTCACCCATTTTCTTGACTTGTGAGGACCAAGCTATCCAAGGATCTCAATAATGAGGATTGAGTTGAAGTTTGAAGTTAGAGATTTTTAGTACTGCATAGGTGTAGAATTCTATATTTCTGTCCTGCATGAGTGTAACATATTTGGACATATATTTCGTCAGTTGTTCAAGCCATTCATGTGGGGTTCAGGGTTTGGTGGTAACAGTCCATATATATGAAGGCCCATCCATCATGGATGGGGGATCACCTTAATTTCCCTAAAATTGCAGATACTATAAAATGTTTTAGCAGGAATACTTCGAATTCTATAGTAGAAATCTTAATTCTCTGGTGATGATGATGATGCAAGAATACTGGAGTTTTTGACGCAATGTAGTAGGAGAAAAACATCCCATATAATTCTTTTTTCCCCCTTTCCATCCCAAATCATAATTTTCATAGTTGGAATCACAAAGAGGGAAATATAGAATCCCACAGAAGAAGGACAACCATCTATTCTGCCAAAATATTCAAACCAATTATTGAATTACAATTTGATGTACATCCAATCCGAACACATCCTTATGTAAGCTAAATAAATGAAAACAAGATGCAATTTGGGTAGAAACTTACCATCCTGAGTCACAATTGGATAATCAGCAGCACTCAATGTGATGAACCAATCTCATTTTTTACTAATTCTAATCAAAACTGCAGCTCCATGGAGTATGGAAGTTTCGTTTGTTTGATTATAGAAACCGATTGTTTACAATGGGTTTGTGTTGTTTTGCTCCAATCAACACCAAAATTTCCTGTTTGGCACTTACTTATTAAAATCTCTTCCACCATTTTTTTTTTTGTTTTCATTTATCTGTGAAGCATTGAAGAGCTGTTCCTGTTTTGAGGTTTTTGATGAGAATCAAAGTTAAGTAGATTGTAGTTTTGACCCATTTTTTTCTTTTTTTCTCAGTTGTTTTGCTCTAATCACCATCTACTCTCGCGTCACTGCTCGAAAAAACTGGGGTTAAAATAAGATTTTATTGTATCATTATTAGAGTCGTAGATGAGATTTCGGTACTTTAAGAATCAGATTCAACATGATGCTTAGCCTCTAAGCAGTTCCTTTCCATTCTATCTGACTTGAAATGCAACGATTTCTGATTTGGGAGGGAAAACATCCAATCTACCCACTTATCTGTGGGCATCAAGGAAGGATGCCTGATTTCATGATTGTTGTGAAATTTGAATTTGTATATTTTATTGTTGGATGCATTGAACTGACAACTGATTTTTGGTCTTTTGCAGAGATAGTTATCATCACAAGAAAGATTTCTGAAAGTTGGGAGTTCACTCTAGGCTGAATTTTTACTCTTTTATGACGTCATCGGAGAGGTATAATACTACTCCATTGATCTGTAAAATGGAAAGTGAATAATAAAGCTCTGAAATGCATTCTAACTTATGTTCTTCTGAATTTGGATAGCAATCAATGCCTTTTATTTTTGAACAAGTAAAAATCACATGGGGCCTGTTTGTTGGACTTAGAATCCATGGGGTGATTAAAAATGAAGAATAAAGGAAAATTTAAAACATGAACATCCAAATAACATGTGTGTAATGAATGCCTGGATTTGGATGGTTGGATTGATGTATATTAGAAAACCTGTATTAATGCATACAAATTCTACCAGATCATTCACCTTCACTTAGTGTTGCCTGTCTCATTGCAATGGTGCAGAACAACTATAAATCTAATGGCAGATAACTAAAACACAACACTATGGATTGATAATAACCAAGGTCAGAGCAGCTCATCTAGTCATTTCTGGACAGCGAATCACCTACTTCTGTATGTCTCAATCTTCAACTCTGAATGGCACATGACTAATAATCATTTGTTGGGTTTGTTTCATTAAAGGACCACGCGCACAGTAAGTAGATTTGTGATGCAGATCAATATAGAGAGCCTAGAAGATCGCATGATGTCGTACGCATTGATTTTTTAGAGGCATATGATCCTGTGCATGGGAGTACATCCATGTATTAAAGGTTAGGCTCCATTTGGGAGCCATAGCAGCCCTTTCAAGGAATATGGAGACAGTCCATAGATGGCCAATGATTGGGCCCAGAGGTTCTAATCCATGCACCAGGCCCATATGAGCCTGTGGTCACTCAGGACTGGACCAATGCCTGGTCACTCAACCCCTAATGGACCAGGTGAACATCCCACAGGCTCTGTGCAGATATGTGCACGTGCAAGTTTTCCACAATTCCGTCTCTTTTTGAAATATGGAAATGGAATGAATTAAGCATTCATTTTTCTACTTAAATATAAATGCTGAATTGTAACTTGTAAGCAGGGTTTCACTTTGTCAGAGATTTCTTATTTCTAATAAATAAAAAGTTCATACTTGTTAGCCCTATTCTTTACTGTTTGGACATTTCCAAGCAATTTCAATCCCTTTGTGCAGGCTGAAAGTGGGGAATCATCCATTGCTTTGAGTTGTAGTTATTCCCTTCTCTACTTATTGCTGGTTTGGTGTGTTATTATTCCAATTTACTTTTCTTCATTGCTGATTCTTAGAGTTCCAGCCCTTAAGTTGCTGCTTCAGACTTACTTAGGTGGCATCCCCCTTTCTTGTATCAGGTATTGCATCAGGTTTGAGCACTCATACATGAGCTAGATGCATGCTGGAACTAAACTTTGCATGAGAATTGCTGAACATTGCATGTTCTTAGCAGCTCTCATGATGTACATACTTGGCCTTATTGCATCAGCCATTTGGTCTGGACCCCATCCTCAGAGACGAGAATCCTCTTAACTACCTTTTTGGGGAAGTGTAGTGTACTACAGATGTTAGAGGTTTTAGATTCCTTCTGTGTGGTATATGGTTTTTAATTTCTTAATGGTATTAGTTCCATGGTTCTGAAAATGCATCCCTGCTACTTTTATTCCGTGATTATTTCAGCATGTATGGTATTAGTTACACACCTCTGGAACTCTCCATGTATGAGGGCTGTATGACAGTTGACCATGCAGCCAAACACTCTAGATGAACCCATCTCATAACATGGCAGTGGCTGTTCTAGATGAGCCCAACATGTCATATGTTCTCCTATCACACATATTTTCTAGTTTCTACAAATCAAATTACTTCTAATCTCTACACGACTGATTAAATTAGGCATTCTATTCCTCATCCTCCCATGAAAAGAATTGCTGACACTTTTGTACATTCACGTCATTTTTTTTCCTTGGAAAGGACCAAACTTTACTTTAAAGAAAGGTGAAAATAGAGGCTTTAGCATCTTTGATTGTCACAAAAGGGTTGCAGATTGTTCTTGTTTTAGTGGGAAGTATTGTGGTTTTATTATCATGAAAAATCTGGAACATATCATTTATTTTTCTCAAGGATTGGAAACTCCCCCTTTTCATTTAGTATTTTAGGTGATCATACCTAACTGTGCATTGGTTTGTACCTAGTTGCATACAAGGCTAACTCCTCTGCATATTTCATTTATCCATACAAATCTTCATACTTGTTGCCATGCTTTTGTACTTTAACTTCTAGAAGCAATAAATGGATGGAATTAAATGGTATTTGTTGTAAAGTCACTTGACCTAAAGTGCATCTGGCTCAGTTCATGGCTCAGGCCCATAACCCATGAAGACAATTCCCAACCTATCTAGTGGTGAATCCCCTCCACGTAGGAATAGAAATAAGAGTTGTATATTGTTTCATTTGCTCCCTTAGTGGGCTGAGTAGCATTAGGATTTCAGTCATTAGAGTCATAGATGAGAGTTCATTTTTTCCCCTTGATTTATTTTTCTTCTCATTTTTATTTATTCACTGTACTAACAAATAGGCCCTAAGAGATATTTCCTTACACTTAAATTCAATCAATTGGACTTTATTCTCTTTTGTTTCAGATTGACGGTCCATTAGTTGCGAAAAACCATTATGGACAAGAGTTGGACTCTGGAGTAGAGAGTGAGCATTGCATATGAAGAAGGGGTCAAACGATTCCTTGACTTTGCATTTGTTGACGCAATATCAAGGGATAGGATCAAATGTCCATGTAAGAATTGCAGTAATGTGTATTATAGATCTCAGGATGAAGTATATGAACATCTGATATGCGATGAATTTGAAAAGAGTTACGCCCATGGTGTTTGTTTTTTTCATGGGGAAAATTTTGCATCACCACATCAAACGTCTCATAATGTTACCTTGGATGAAGATGTACAAGATGAAGTTGATGATATGCACGGAATGTTATGGTTAGCATTTGGAATCCAAGATCCCGAGTCTAGTTCACAAGAACCTGAAGAGGGACCAAATGTAGAAGCAGAGAAATTTTACAAATTGTAGAAGATACCCACCAAGAGTTGTACCCAGGATGCAAGAATTTCACCAAGCTTGCTTTCGTTTTGCGATTATACCACATAAAGTGTCTGAATGGATGGAGTGACAAGTCTTTTACCATGTTGCTTGAGTTGTTGAAAGAAGAATTTCCTGAAGGCGGAACCTTGCCGAAGTCCTTTTATGAAACTACAAAGATCATTGGAGAATTGGGCCTTGGTTACAATAAAGATTGATGCTTGCCCTAATGATTGTATGTTGTATTGGAAACAAACTGCTAAGAGATTTAAAAATTAATTATATTTGGATGTGATTTCCTTTAAAATTTATACTAATATTACTTATTTAATCCTATTAGGTTTATGGTGCTCCTCCCGATATCCAGCCTGATGTTTGACATGGGTCCAGAAAGAAAGTGTTTGCCCCACTTTTATAGTAAGTATATATTTCTGTTTCCTTACATATTCATTGAATGTTATCAAATTTCTTATGTTTTCATGTTCTGCATTGCTTATTAGTTCAGTCAGCCACTGATTTTGCTTGAGAATTTCTGTTGATTCACTTTAATATTAGTACATTTGAATACTTTGAAATGCACTCTGTAACTTGAAAACTAAAACACTTGACATGGTCTCAAACTCATAACTATATTTTAATCAATCAGTAAATGGATCATAACTTCTTCAGTGCTTATCATAATTGCACAATCTTGGGTGTCGTGGGATAGGTAGTCATATCAAATGCATCAAATTTCTTGTCAAACAGCTTGTCAATATAGAACTGGCACCTGCTGATGTCACTCCCAGAGCTGTTCAGGCACTGAAAATTCAGAACAAAAATTATCAACAAAAGATAATATCATTTTGTAGTAAAAATAGAGGTAACAACAAAAATAATATTCTGCCTTCCGGGTTATGGAGATGCAGGGCCTAGATAAATGGTCAAGGTTATCAAGCAATTAAAGATTATAAACATACAACATCCAGCTTTTTTCATTAAGCTGTCGTTCATTTTCAACCATCTATTAGAAGACACATAATCATACAATCAGAAAAAATTCTTTAAATAACTTGCCAGCCTTTGACAAACCTTGGTTCAGCCCAGCTGCAGCCCTATGCACACAATAGTACTATGTGTATACATAATTCAAATGGGCCATAATCAATAATGGTTGGGGAGTTGTTGATTTTCATGGTATATCTCATTTGCTGTATATCTAATTGAAGGAAAAGGAACATGGTTTTTCTAGACTATTGTGGTTTTGTGCTGTTGCCTGACTTAAGATATGGTCCCATGTGTTGGACATATTTGAAACACATAGTTTTATCCTCTGCAGTAGAGCCACTTTCAATGCCCACATTTCAGTCTGATTGGATGGATTGTTCACATGATTTCATATGACAAAAATAAATCCAACCTGGTGACAGGGTGTGATGCATTTCATTGCATTTAGTTTTGATTCCATAGTCTACCTTTAGCAAAAGTGGGTCCTACCACACAGTTTCTGCACTTGCCTAACACTTATGGGCATATCATTCATAGTTGTCAAGTTCGGTTCGTTTCGGGCGAAATTCCCGATTTATCTCAGTACATTCAGGATTTTGAACCGAATAATACCACTAAATATATTCGGTTGGGTATTCTTTTGAATTCGGGCGAATCCTAAAAATTCGGCGCAGAACCCTAATCTCGGACGAACAACATCCAAAACCTTTGATTCGGTCGAGCTGAAGGTTACCCGTTAAAAGGAAAAAAAAAATCACAAGAGACAGATAGGGATTTCAAAGAGAACTAATTTTTTAAATGACTAAGATGGGCAATGGTTGATGTTGTTAGTTTTATGGACTCAATCCAGTAGATTTTAATTTCTTTATTTATCAATATATTCATGCTTTTCTTTCATGAGATGAATGGTGATTTATTATATACTTGCACATAACCAATACGAATGACATGATGGTTCATGAGATGAACCGGAGTCCACAAGTATATTAGATGTAACACATGTGTATGGATGAGATCCATATACGGGAGACATGTGTAGCAAATCTTATACTTAAATATCTTCACAACCAGTGATGAGACTGGACATCTCATACTGATAAGGTTGCAGCACTTTGTTCACTATGAGATAGTGTGATTTGTCTCGATCATCAGAATCGAAGATTTTGGATCATAGTACTGGTACATTGGATGTATTGAAGGACCATGAGAAGCACCTTACAAACAGTCTTTACTTTAGGGTTTGCTCTCATAATTCCTTAGCAATAGGCTCTCAATCCTGAGACATTAATGAACTCAAGTTTCTATCTATTCATTTGCCTTGAGCCACCATTGAGTGAGGCCAACTGTAGGTCAACACCTCGGTGGTTTGGGTACGTGGTAGTAGGACTGTAAGAACATTCAATGGTCAAGATGAAATCTATCTTTAATATCCCATTGTGCCAATTAATGGATTTAATCATTGGTAAGTGTACACCCATTTCGATTAAGAGTTAATTGGAAAGGTACCATGATCATTATAATTAATTGGGGCTCAAGGATAATAAGACATGGATCTAAGTTTGGAAGACAAGTCTAATTGATCCATGGATATTGATAGAGGGGCCTACTTGTGGTGATGTGGAAGTTTAGGGTCTTTTATGTAATATTTCTAAGACTGAAGTTCAATTGCATTTATATAGTGGAGTTATTTGCAAATAACTGTGGGCCCGGATTGCACATGAGATGTGGGGTCTCGAGTCCCAGTTGGAGCCAGCTTTCTAAGGAATCCCTAGTGGTCCCCACGCTAGCCCAATTATTAAGATACTAATTCTAGTTGTATTCTAAAAGGAAAGTTATTATTTCTATTTGAAGTGAGACTTTTAATAGTGGTAATAGTAAAATTACTAATTTTAGTAGAAGTGAGACTTCTATTTTAATTAGAAAGGAATTATAAAGTTACTAATCATATTTGAAGTAAGGCTTTTAAATATGATAGAAGTAAAGTTATTAATTTTAATGGAAGTGAGACTTCTATTTAACTTAGAAATAAGAGACTTAGTAATTGTTAAAAGAAGTAAGACTTCTATTACAATTGGAATGAGGTGGCGGCTTGAGAAGCTATAAATAGAGGAACAATTGGTGTTGCACGCCCCATGCATGTATGCACCTAGGGATTCACGCCCAACACTACTCATGTGCAAGAGTTGCACATGCTAGTTCTCCTTTTCCTCTTCTAGTCCTCTTCTAGTTTATTCGTAGAGTTTCTAGTTAGCTTTCTCTTGGAGATCCCACCATCTTCTTGAGAAAAAGAGAATCTGATACGGGTCATAGTGTGGAAGATCAAGAGGTCTTGGAGATTCCTATTTAATAAGTGGAAGTGTTTCATCATCAAAGAAAGATGCAACTTCTCCATTAGAGCACAATCGAGCTCCAAAGGTATTATCTACTTGTATGTTGTAGATATTTATTATGGCTTGTTAGTTGTTGTTTCTATCTTCTAGATAGATTGTTTTACTGATCATGATGGCTGAGATTGAGGACATGGATCCTGGATTGGGTTTTGTAGCCTTCTGGATAGTTGATCCCTGCATCAAGTGGATCAAAAGTTTTTGAAACCTATCCTAGAGGCCCACCTATTTCTAACAATTGGTATCAGAGCCTTTCCTCTTCTCTAATCATGTTAGATCAGTAAGCTTGATCTAATCTTTGCATGAGATGCGAAGAGGATAGATTAAGGGCTATGTACGGATCAGTTTTGATGGTTTTGCTTGGATAATTAGTGAATCTATGTTTGGTTAGTCACAAAGTGGTTTAATAATGTTGGATGGATGATAAGAAGCCATTGGAACACTTTGGAAGTGTTTTGGAAGAGATTGGACACGAACTGCGAAAATCCAAAATTCTGATTTTCGTCAGTTCGGTTAACCGAGACCCGTGTTCGGTTAACCGAACTCTTGCAGGTTGGTTAACCGAACCCTCTGGTCGGTTAACCGAAGTCTCTGCGCAGAAAGTGCAGATTTTTAAATTTTTCAGTTTCGAGTTTTTTTCTTAGTCCTATTTTTCCAGCATTATTTGGCAGCCTATTTGTGTGATTTGTATGGTTGTATGAGATGTTAACTTGCAGGTGATCTTGTCCTCTCCATATGGCCCACAAGATTTTTCTTTCTCTTTATGGTTATTGGTTTATTTAAGTCTAAGTGTAAACGGCACCATGGTTTCCATGAAAGGGCAAGGCATGGTGAATTTCCCTATAGCCCTTTTATTTTCATGCTTAGATTACCATGTAAGTCTCATCGTAGAGACATAGGAGTTTATGTAATTTTTTAAATTTGTAAATTATGGCGATGTCCGAGACGAAGAAGGAAAGTGAAGTTGGACTCCTAATCAAAGAGTTTGAAGATTACCAAAAAGTGTTTTGGAGTTTCCCAAAGAGTTTGAGGAATTCCAAATTTTTGGAAAGTATAGAAGTCCAAGAAGTATATTCCGCTTGGGCCATGTGGAGGAGATGACTAGTTTTTATTTTTAGCATTTTCTATTTATAGATGAATGCTTGTTTTAGAAAGTTCCCAAACCTGATACGAACATAGCAAGTTACTAAAATTGATCAAATCAAATTAATTTTTGGAATGAGTTCTAATTAGTGTTGATGACCTATGAGATGGACACATCAGTAACACTAATTTAAGAAACTAGGCTTTCCTTAAAATAACTTGACACGGAACCAATCTTAGATCGTATCATGAGATGATTGATGTTCATATTTATATGTAGGCCCTAATACCTTAAAAGGAAAATCCTCAATTGTAAAATATTAAGTGGGAGCGGGGCATTTAAATTGAGAAATCCTCATGGTTTTCCACGATAGGTCCATTGTAAGGAAAGTATTAGCCTCGCGCCATCATGAGAATGGCCGTTTCCCACGGAGGGCTTTTATTTGTCTGGTTACTAGATATGGATCTTCATTGGATAGTGTTGGTGAGACGTTGTGGGGGTTCACTCCCCTAGGAGGAGCTGCCCATCGCAGCTGTCATGCAATATTAGTTGGTGGGTCACACTTAACTAAAATAGTGATGTAGTATCCCCAAGGATTTGCCTCATGTATTTTAGAAAACCAAAGCAAATCGGGAGTCATACATTATTTGGCATGAGATACCTAGATAATAATGAATGGTGGGGATCATGGATAGTTAGTCTTAATCTTAATTTTGACAACTTTGATCCACACCAATCATGTGGCATTTGTACTCCCCAATGAGACATGCCTTAGGGGATTGGGATTCCGATGTATTTTGAATTTAGTGGTTATGAGGATTCCCACATGAATTTGGTAGAATACTAAACCCAATGTCGTTTATATTCTTTTATTGAATGTATGGTTATGTGTAACAGTTTATAAAGCATGAATTCTAATACTTACAATCCACTTGTGACCATCCTCAACCAGAACCAGTTGATGGAATCCAACTATATAGACTGCAAAAGGAACCTGGATATTATTCTGACAGCTTAAGGATGTAGATATGTCCTTAACAAACCCTCCCTTCCTGAGCCTGAGCCTGATCCACCACAGGATGTGAAAGACCTTTACACCAAATGGACCAATGACAATGAGATGGCCAGATGTTTTATTCATGCATCCATGTCTATTGTTTTGCAAGATCAGCATCAATCTTATAAGTCAGCATACGATATTATATCGAACTTAAAGGAGATGTTTGCAGAACAGGTTAGGCCTGCTAGGCAGGCTGTTATAAAAGTACTGATAAAGACTAAGATGGCTGAGGGAACCACAGTACAAAAACATTTGTTAAAAATGATGTTGGCATTGAATGAGTTAGATGTACTGGGTGCTACGATTGATACAGAATCGTAGATCGACATGATCCTTCAATCACTACCTGACTCATTCAAACATTTCAAGATCAATTATAATAAATTGAAAATGACCATAGTTGAGCTGTCTCACCAGCTGGTAGTGTTTGAGGAAATCATGAAGAAAAGACCAACTGCCCTCGTGATAAAAAAGTCATTTGCTAGGTTCAAGCCGAATGGCAAAGACCAGGATAACAAGAAGAAATCAGTCATCAAAGGTCCTAAGGTGGAGAATGGTTCTACTAGTGGTGTGGCCAAGGCCAAGGAAACGGGAGCCAAGGGAAAGTGTTTCCATTATGGTATGACAGGACATTGGAAGAGGAATTGTCCAGATTTTCTGTCAAAGGAAATGACCTCAGGTATGATTGAGTCACTTGTTTCTGAAGTTAGTTATGCAACTGGTACTTCAGAATCCTGGTGTGTTGACTCCGGTGCAACTAATCACATATGAAATATGTTGCAGGAGTTAAAAGGTAACCAGGAGGATTAGTCAGGAGAAATCATTGTTAACCTGGGATCGGAAGCCAAGGCAGAAGCAATGTCCGTGAGAGTATTAACTTAGTTGTTTTCAGATATTAAGTTAATTTTGTCAAATACATTATATGTACCGCTTTAAGACGGAATTTTAATTTTTAGTATGATGAATAAAAGTTATTTTATTACTTTTGGTAATGAAATTGTCTTAAAGAGGAACGGTACTCTTATATATTCTGACAAGGTAATCAATGGCCTTTATTTGTTTAACTCCCACAATATATGAGATACATGACACTGATATTAATAATAGACTATCATTAAAGAGCTAGTCACCTTCATCTAAACTAACAAACCTTTGGCACCTAAGAGGCTAGGTCATATAAACCTAAACAAGATTGACGGGCTAGTGAAAGATGGTATCTTGCCTTCATTGGCTATAGAACCAATGCTTGTTTGTCTTGTCTGAAAGGCAAAATGACCAAAAGACCCTTATTCATCTAAGGGCAGTAGGGCCAAAGATTTATTGGAGTTAGTGTATACTGATGTGTCTGGACTCATAAATATTAGAATAAGAGAAAGTTATGAGTACTTCATCACTTTTACCGATGATTACTTAAGATATGGATACATATACCTTATGCACTGCAAGTCCGAGACTTTTGAAAAGTTCAAAGAGTTTCGAGCGGAAGCGGAAAAGCATTTAGGTAAAAGTATAAATGCTCTTCGATGAGATCGAGGAGGAGAAAATTTCTCTCTGCTGATTTTATGAGACACCTATCAGAAAACGGGATTCGATCCCAGTTGTTTGCTCTTGGTTTGCCTCAACAAAATGGAGTAGCAGAAAGAAGGAACCAGACTCTTTTAGATATGATCAGGTCTATGATTGAGTTTCTACGGATTACCTATATTTTGGGATATGCAATATATATACTATATATACCTCATTCCATCTAAGTCTATAACTGAGACTCCTCAGGAGTTATGGACCGGGCGAAAGCCTGGTCTACAAGGTTTTAGGGTTGTCCGGCACACGTGCTAAAGGTTAAGACGGATTAGTTGGAATCGAAGTTGGCAGTATACACGTTTATAGTATATCCTAAAAGGAACTAAAGATTGGTTATTCTATAATCCCAGAGAACAGAAAGTGCTTGTCAGCACCAATGCAGTTTTCTGGAGGAAGATTATATAATTAACCGGAAATCTCTAGAGAAGGTTATCTTGGAAGAAATTCAAAGAGCGATCAATTCCAAATCCAAGAATTACCGAATTTTAAGAAAATCCACCCATACTTGACCCAGTAGTTACACCAATGCCTTGTCGTAGTGGGAGTATTGTCAGGACCCCTGACAGGTTCTCGGTTTTGGAAAAGTCTTACGAGGCAATCCCGGAAGAACCGGAACAAGATCCCTGTAACTATGATGAAGCAGTTAATGACATAGTTTCGGGAAGTTGGCTAGAAGCTATGAAAGCTGAGGTGGAGTCTTTGCACTCCTATCATGTTTGGATTTTTGTAGACTTGCCTGCCAATATTAAACCTATTGGGTGCAAGTAGGTCTACAAGAGAAAGAAAAAACCAGATGGAAGAGTTCCATCCGGATACTTTTATCCATTGCGGTTCATCTCGGTTACGAGATTTGGCAAATGGATGTCAAGAAGGCGTTTCACGATGGCCATCTTGAGGAAAACATCTATATGATGCATTCAGATGGTTTTATAGTTGATAACCAAGAGCAAACAGTTTGCAAGCTGTAAAAGTCCATTTATGGATTCAAGCAGTTATCCCGGAACAAGAACATCCGTTTTGATCAGGCAATCAAATTGTTTGATTTTTTGTCAGAATACGGATGAGTCATGTGTGTACATGAAAAGTCAAGAAGGCATTGTAGTTTTTCTGGTATAGTATGTCGATGACATCCTTCTCCTAGGGAGTGATAGGGATGTTGTCAACAGTAAAAGTTTGGTTGACTTAGAATTTTGATATGAAGGACTTGGGAGAAGCTAGGTACATCCTAGGGATCAATTTTCATTGAGACCGGAAAATAGGATGATAGGCTTATCCAATGATGCGTACATAGATAAGGTACTGGTAGGTAAGCTATGCTTTATACTAAACCGGATATCTATCACGCAGTGAGCCTAGTCAGCAAATATCAGTCTAACCAGATCCTAATCATTGGACTGTTGTAAGATGTTTTCTCGAATACTTGAGAAGGACTAGAGATTCACATGATTGATTTACAGCAGTGATGATTTGATTCTAGTTAATTACATAAATATTTACTTCTAGTCAGATAAGGATTCCAAGAAATCAACTTCTGGGTATGTGCTTATGCTGTAGCCGCTTGAGAAGCAGCTAAGGAAGCAGATTGACTCAAAAGATTCCTTATGGAACTTGGATTGGTGTTTTTGACAGGACAGCCGCTCACAGATTACTATGATAACAGAAGGGCGGTCACTAAGTCCAAAGAACCCAGGAGCCAAAAAGCATGTACAGAGGAAGTTATACATGGTCAGATAGATTGTGCAGATAGGTGATGTTCGATCACCAAGATAGACTCTGCAGACAATATGGTAGATCCCTCTACTTAGCCTTTGACTACCAAAGTCTTTATGCTGTATGTAGACGGGATGAGCATGAGATGCAACCCTAACTGGCATTGAGCCCAAGTGGGAGATTGTTAGTTTTATGGACTCAATCCAGTAGATGATATAATAAATTGATTAATTTCTTTATTTATCAATATATTCATGCTTTCCTTTCATGAGATGAATGGTGATTTATTATATACTTGCACATAACCAATACGAATGACATGATGGTTCATGAGATGAACCGGAGTCCACAAGTATATTAGATGTAACACATGTGTATGGATGAGATCCACATATGGGAGACATGTGTGGCAAATCTTATACTTAAATATCTTTACAACCAGTGATGAGGCTGGACATCTCATACTGATAAGGTTGCAGCACTTTGATCACCATGAGATAGTGTGATTTGTCTCGATCATCAGAATCGAAGATTTTGGATCATAGTACTGGTACATTGGATGTATTGAAAGACCATGAGAAGCATCTTATAAACAGTCTTTACTTTAGGGTTTGCTCTCATAATTCCTTAGCAATAGGCTCTCAATCCTGAGATATTAATGAACTCAAGTTTCTATCTATTCATTTGCCTTGAGCCACCATTGAGTGAGGCCAACTGTAGGTCAACACCTCGGTGGTTTGGGTACGTGGTAGTAGGACTGTGGGAACATTCAATGGTTAAGATGGAATCTATCTTTAATATCCCATTGTGCCAATTAATGGATTTAATCATTGGTAAGTGTATACCCATTCCGATTAAGAGTTAATTGGAAAGATACCATGATCATTATAATTAATTGGAGCTCAAGGATAATAAGACATGGTTCTAAGTTTGGAAGACAGGTCCAATTGATCCATGGATATTGATAGCGGGGCCTACTTGTGGTGATGTGAAAGATTAGGGTCTTCTATGTAATATTCTTAATATTAGAGTTCAATTGCATTTATATAGTGGAGTTATTTGTAATTAACTGTGGGCCCGGATTGCACATGAGATGTGGGGTCGCGAGTCCCAGTTGGAGCCAGCTTTCTAAGGAATCCCTAGTGGTCCCCACGCTAGCCCAATTATTAAGATACTAATTCTAGTTGAACTCTAAAAGGAAAGTTACTATTTCTATTTGAAGTGAGACTTCTATTTTAATTAGAATTGAATTAGAAAGTTATTAATCATATTTGAAGTAAGACTTCTAAATATGATAGAAGTAAAGTTACTAATTTTAATGGAAGTGAGACTTCTATTTAAATTAGAAATAAGAGACTTACTAATTGTTAAAAGAAGAAAGACTTCTATTACAATTGGAATGAGGTGGCGGCTTGAGAAGCTATAAATATAGGAGCAATTGGTGTTGCACGCCCCATGCATGTATGCACCTAGGGATTCACGCCCAACACTACTCATGTAAGAGTTGCACATGCTAGTTCTCCTCTCCCTCTTCTATTCTCTTCTAGTTCCTTCCTACAGTTTCTAGTTAGCTTTCTCTTGGAGATCCCACCATCTTCTTGAGAAAAAAAGAATCTGACACGGGTCATAGAGTGGAAGATCAAGAGGCTTGAAGATTCCTATTTAATAAGTGAAAGTGTTTCATCATCAAAGAAAGATGCAACTTCTCCATTAGAGCACAACCGAGCTCCAAGGTATTATCTACTTCCTTGTATGTTGTAGATATTTATTGTGGCTTGTTAGTTGCTGTTTCTATCTTCTAGATAGATTTTTTGATTGATCATGATGGCTGAGATTGAGGACATGGATCCTGGGTTGGGTTTTGTAGCCTTCTGGATATTTGATCCCTACATCAAGTGGGTCAAAAGTTTTTGAAACCTATCCTAGATGCCCACCTATTTCCAACAGATGTACCTGTCTTCATCGAGCCTTGAGCATTTCCAGCAACGACTCGTTTCTTCATGCCCAGAACCCGAGCCTCAGATGTAGGCAACCATTAATCTTCTAATCCTTCTATAAATCCACGCCAAAGATGCCATTATTAAGCAAATGGTCTTCAAGTACCTCATGTCCCTTCTCCTATTTTGGAATTCATCACTTGGCGAAGTTTGGGTCTCTGCCTCTGGCCACTTCGTGGTAGGCATATTGCTCGCGAAGCTCGTCTTTGCTGCAGAAGACGGTCGCTGGCCGGATCTCCATTCTCCAGGTACGGTGCATCATCTTCATCTTCGTCAAGCTATTTCCCCTTTCTTTCCATTTTTCTCTTCGTTTGTTTGAAATTGTCTCTTATATGCTAAGAGGGCTTGATGATGTACACTGTGTGGCCCTCTTACTTTAGGCGCTGATGAGAAATAACGAATGTGAAGCAAATAATGATTGTGAGGCCCACTTCTTTGCAAGAAATGATTTCTAGAATTTTTGATTTCATTGTTTCCTTAGTTTTAGGTCCACCGACATAGCACATCTGTTTTAATTAGATAAGCATTCCTTATTCTATCTATAAGGTGCCACTAGGATGCACCAGACTGGTAAAGGAGGAGACTGGGTCAGGGATAAAAATGACAGCCATATTATTTCAAGGTTTTATCCCTTTTAAATATTTTCGCAGTCACCATCAGTCCATCACTATTACTGGAAAATAAAATTAATATCAAAATTATTAGATGAGTATACTCAATTTTAATTTTTCATAATTAGGCCCACTGAAAAATTTGATGCTCAGTTTACTGTTACACAATTCCTTGTCCAACGCTTAAAATAATTTGGATTTAAATGTATAATGTTTACAAAATTTGATGCTCAGTTTACTGTTACACAATTCCTTGTCCAACACAATTTTAATTTTTCATAATTTGGCCTACTGAAAAATGTGTAATGTTGTATGCAAAATTAACTGGTTTTGATTTATCATAATTGGGTCCACTTAAAATTTTGATGGCCAGTTAGCATTTAGCTTTGTTACAAAAGTCCCTGGCCCACCCTGAATGCAACAATATTACTCTTGATTTGGAACTAAAATAAAAAGTTTATGAAACCTTATAGCCGTAGATTTATTTTTTTTGAACTTCTGTGGGCCCCATAATCAACATCTGAACCTTTAATCCATTTAATCATCTGAACCTTTTGCAAATTATATTTGTGATGCTTGGTAGAATGAAATTTTCTATATATTTTAAATATATATGTAATTTTTTTATATTTTTCGAAACGAATTTCCGAATTGGAAAACGAAATGTCCGAATCGACCGAAATATTTCATTTTGGAACCAAACCGAAACGGAGTCCAAAACGAACTTGACAACTATGATATCATTTGTGTAAAATGATTTAGTAAAAATTGGACCGAAGACATAATCTGTAATGTTGTTGAACTTTGGTTAAGTTTCTGATACTAATGATAGTTTCCACACTCTGAAACATGGTTTTCAATTTTTCTGGAGATGCTGAATGTAACTTTGGTTACTAGAGGATTTTCTGTGCTTTGCTTTCCTGCTTTTTTGTTTTTTGTGCTTAGGTGCTGTTATGTTTCTGTATTGTTCTGTTTGATTGGTTTGTTGCTGTTCGGATCATCTTCCTTTCTGGCAAGAGAGAGATGATGCAGGCCCTAGGGTTAGGGCTTGCGTAGATGCTGAAGCACGTGTCAAAGACACCTCAAATTATCTCCGCAGAGATTCCTAACACGAGGAACAACCTCTCCAAGGGAAAATCCCAATTTTATTCAACTCCAAATATGAGATTATCTTCTCTACAATGCAATATAAATAGGCAAAGTAAACTTAGGGCCTAAGAAAACCTAATCTAATAATAGAAACTATCTTAATCAAACTAGGAAACCAAATAAATCAGAATGCTAATCCTAATTACAATAAAATTAGGAAGCTACTTAAAAAATAAATATTCTAAAACTATGTTGGGTGGGACTGGTGGAATTATGGTAGCCCATTCTGCATCATTCCCCCCAGGTTGAAAGAAGAGTTCGACCTCGAACTCGGGTCTTCTTCAAGTTGCCTCTGTATATATGATGTACATGACGCACTTCCTTTGGAGCATGGGCCCTTGATTTCTTCTTCGGTGATTTTGGCTTCTTTGGATAGAGTGTAACTTCCTTCTTGCCATGCCTGAATGTGTACGTGTTGTCTCGCATCCCATGAGTTCCATTCTTGTCATACATCCACGGGCGACCCAATAAGATATCTCCACTATCCATTGGTAGCACGTCACACCAAATTGTATCTTGATAATCATCACCAACTGCAAAAGTAACTTGACATGTATGTCGCACTTGCGCTTCATCACCTGTCATTAGCCATTTGACAAAGTAGGGACGATTGTGCTTGTAAACCTTCAACTTCAAGCGATCAACAAGAGTTTGTGAGATAATATTCTCACAACTTCCACCATCAATCACAAGATCTTGTTGATTCCAATGATGTCCTCCATCATCTCGATGATTATCATCCCACCGATTAGTTTTCAAATTTGGTTAATCGGATTTCAATCCTTGCAAGAGTGTCTTGCATTTGAACCATCGTTGTGGATAGTTGATTAACAGTTACCGATAATTGTGCAACGGTTCCCCTCAAATCCTCATCATTATGGGAGGAAGACTCCGCTTCAACCTGTTTTTTGGGAGGCAAAATTGGTGAATGCAAATTTAAAATTTGTGACGGACCTAATGTGTAGATCTGCTTTCCACGATCACGTTGATGAAAACGGGTTGAAAATCTGACGGTGGATGAGCCCGATATCGTAAGAAGAAACCTCAACCATTGATCGGATCAAATTTGCTGTTGATCAGATGTGCTGATGTCTGCATTCTGCCTGAAATTTTATTTTTTATCTGCTGGGCTCTTCAAAACAAGTTGGGCTTCAATATTAAATGGGTCGGATCCACCTATGGGCCGAACTAGAAACCAGCCCAATCACTTAAATCTATATGGCACGTGTCAAGGAGGCTCCTTGGGCTTACTATAGAAAGGGGGATTTCGCTCCTTTTGGTTTCTATTGACAAAAAGAGGAGAGGAAGGGGCGAGAGGAGGTGCTGGCGAACGGAGATAAGGGTGGTGCTGGCGATAGCGAGCGGGTGACAGCGCCGAGCGGGCGAGCGGACGACTGTGGTGCAAGGTACACGTCGCTTTCCTCTTCTCCGCTTCTTCTTCTTCTCTTCTCCGCTTCTCTCTCTCTCTATTTTTTTTCCTGATCTTCTGGGATGGGGTCCAGTAGGCCGAAGGTGTGAAGGAGTTTGGGATTCACGAAGCTGGTTTGGCTGGGGTAGGTGACGGTGGAGGGGATTGGATTATGAGGGCTTTGGGTGCAGCCGATGATCTCAATAGGGGTTAGGGGTTCGCGTCTGGGATGTGATAGGGTTTGGGGATGTTCCTGGTTGCTACGGATATGCTGAAGGGAGGTAGAGAATGGGGTTTCCGCAGGGATGGGGCGATGATGGTACGGGGATGGAAAGGGGGATGTGCTCTAATCGGTGACCGGAGACGGATCGGAGCGACGTGGATCTTCGCTCTGTTACCAACTGATGCACGCCCTAGGGTTAGGGCTTGCGTAGATGCCGAAGCACGTGTCAAAGACACCTCAAATTATCTCCGCAGATATTTCTAACACGAGGAACAACCTCTCCAAGGGAACAATTTTATTCAACTCCAAATCTAAGATTATCATCTCTACAATGCAATATAAATAGGCAAAGTAAACTTAGTGCCTAAGAAAACCTAATCTAATAATAGAAACTATCTTAATCAAACTAGGAAACTAAATAAATCAGAATGCTAATCCTAATTACAATAAAATCAGGAAGCTACTTAAAAAGCAAATATCCTAAAACTATGTTGGTTGGGACCGGTGGAATTATGGTAGCCCGTTCTGCATCAAGAGAGAAGAAATGTGAGATGCTTGAATCATATGATTAATTGATCCCCTCATGCTTATGTACCCTCGTATGTATCATGTGTATTGTGTTTACACTCTTTCCTGCTGTTGATGAAAAGGATCTGTTTTCCTAGGTTTGGGGTGGTTGTAGTGTACAGACGTATTGGATATATTATGAGATGCTGTGTAACATGGTTTTATCTTTTTACTCTCTCTCTCTCTCTCTCTCTGCATTCTAACCATGTTCTTGAGGCGGTTCATATTTCAGGAGGGACAATTTGGTTTGGATCAATCGAAGGCAATCGGTTAACCACTTCCAGTCATATATACAGTTTAAGGTTTTTTGACAATTGCTGTCTTGGTTATTGGAAAGCTCTGGAAAATATCTTAATCCTATATCTTCCATATGTATCATGTAACAGTAGCGTCAAGCCACTAACTCTCTGCTGGTTCTGTGATAATTTTCAGAATGTTGAGCAAAATTTGGATGATTATAGAGTGGTAGCTGGGAATTGCTTCAAGATAGTTTGGGTTATTGTGGTGCATCCAGTAGTTTGGGTTACTGGTTTTAGGGTGGGTTCTGCATATGGTTCACCCATGGCTGGGTAAACTTGTTTAGATAAGATCTTATATATATCCTGTCTTGCAAGACCATCTACTTGAAAGTTTTGATTTTATCTTTAATACTAGGTTCCAGTTCCAATGTAACCGCATCTGACTCAGTTGAATTGCCTTATAAATCGCTTTAATTGAGCACATGTTGCGGGCTCATCTTTCCAAATACTGACTGAATTACTGATTCTAGTAAACCTTGTTACCTGTCAAAGTGGGTGAAGGTATGTAACTAAAGTACATATACATTTATTCAATACTCAAAGTAATTCTAGTATGCCAATCATGTTCATAATTTCCTACTGGAGCAAGTTTGGTTGGCCAATTTGACATTCATCATCTTGTGTGGTAGACAGGTGATAAACTAGACAAGTGAGGGATTTTATTGCTATCTTTGAACATCAGTTAAACTAAAATTTGGTGGCAACAAGAAGAAGATCGGGTTTGTTGTGAACTGCAAGAGACCTGAATAATTCAGACAATGGTGTAAACGAGTGGAGTCGAGTGAAGTCCAGACAATTTAATATCCCACGTCTTCATAACAATTTAAGACAACCACGATGGGGCGGCAGCAATTATTTTTTCATTTTAAGTATCACCATTAATTGTGATTTTAGCTCCATAGAATATTCAATGTCTGGCCTGATGAATGAACAATTTGATTCCCTTTTTCATTAAAGCATTAACGAATATGGTATATATTGAGATTAAAATACAGATTTTTTTTTTTTTTAGTTTTTAGCGATGGTTTACCTTCTTAAAAAAAAGGTTTTAGCGGCGGATAAAAACAACCACCGCTAATTGAGGCTAATTATATTTATATAGTGGCGGTTTGTTTGGTCGCTAAAAAGAGTTTTATAGGCGGAATTTTATTTCCGCCACTATTGGTTTAATCTCTTCAGCAGCAGGGTTTTTTTTATTCTGCCCAGCGACGCTGACCTTTAGCGGTGGAACTCGTGGCGGAAATTTTTTCGCTGCTATAGTTTTTAGCGGTGGAAATTGATCTTTTAGCAGCTGAACATACCCTCTCCAAATCGAGACCTAACTTGCTATAGAATGCTTAACTTAATACAAAGGAAAAGAATGACTTTAAAAATTGAGAAATTTACCTAAAAAATCACCTTAAATGTCTACTAACCAAAAAAGTCCCCAGTAGTTCATATGACACGGAAGTGGACTACTTCTGGTTTTTTTATTAAAGCTTTTATTGAGCGACGACGTCGTCGCTCATATAAACACTACAAAACCCCAGAAATCCTATTTTTCCCTTTCGTCCTCCCCATCGTTTTCCCCTGCCTAGCAATTTCATTGCTTCCTTCTACCTCAACAGCTTGTAATGTGGTCCAAGAAGCCGTTTTCCGACCTCCATTGGATTGACGTGGAGGTAATCTTGTTGAAGGTATTCGGGGTATAGTGCCTGCACTTCTTTACCAACCCGAAATCTGGTGTTCTGCGCTATCATTGATGGGTCTACCATTGTGTTCTCTCGGCTTTCATCCAGATATCTTTTATCTCATATTTCTTGCATCAGCTGTCACTATTTTTGCCGAGTTTCAACCCTACTTAGCTTCCTTTTGACTGCCTCCCTGTTGTCTCGAATGAGCTTCAACAATGCAGAACTCGGGCATATGGCGGTGTTATTTCCAGCCAAACAGGCCAAGAGGGAATTTCAATCTTATTTTTGGTTTATCCCACCCGAGTACTTATTGTCGTAGAGCCACTACAAGAAAATTGATAATTAGTGGCGGTTTATAGCGGCGGTTTATGTATCCGCCGCTAAAATTATACATTTTTGATACATACAGCGGCGGTAACTGTATTTTGCTGCTATTAAGTGTAGTTTATGTAAGTTATTAATACATTAAGTATACATGTAGTGACAGTAATTGTATTTTGCCGCTATTATGTGTATCTATAGCAACGGAAATGGTATTTTGCTGCTATTAACTGTATAAACATTATTTGTGCGATGGAGGAATACAGCGGCGGAACTTGAAATTTGCTGCTATTAAATGTGGTAATACGTATAGCGGCGGAAATAGTATTTTGCTGCTATTAAGTGTATAAATATTATTTTGTTGTTATTAAATATATGTATAGCAGCGGAAATGGTATTTTGCTGCTATTAAGTGTATAAACATTATTATATAAACATTATTTTGTTGTTATTAAATGTATGTATAGCAGCGGAAATGGTATTTTGCTGCTATTAAGTGTATATGTATAGGGGCGAAAATGGTATTTTGCTGCTATTAAGTCGGCAGGTATTTCCACAAAGCCCCTTGAGTCTCTCGTTCTCCCCTCTTCCCTCATTAGACCACTCTTTCCTCCTCTCCCATCTTCCTTCACCCATTTCTCCATGTCCTCCCAAATCCCCAAACCCTAACCCTAGAACCAGAACCCTCTCGAGAAGCAGTTCGACTCCTGCATCGCCAACCTCCGCCCCGGCTTCACCCCATCCGACGTCGTCGCCGCCCTCCGCTCCCAATCCGACCCCCGATCTCTTCCGCTGGATTGCCCAGCAGTGCGGCTACTGCCACGACCCCTCCGCCTACGTCGCCATCATCGACATCACCTCCTCCGGCAAGCGCTTCTCTGCCGCCGAATCCTTCATCGACGAGGTCCTCGCCAACGCCTGCTCCACGTCACTCACCCCTCCTCCTGTCCGCCTTCCCGCTCAAACCCCTGCGGCGGAGCTTTACGTCCATCTCCCCCTTCTCCGGCCAATTTTTCCTGCAAAATCCATCCATCTGGTTAGTAATCTCATTTGCTTCCATCGATTCTCAGTTTCTGCAATTTTTTCCGCCAATTCTTATGGAAAGAGTTCCTTTTTCTGGTCGATTCCCAATAGAAATGCTGAAATTCCACAACCACTTTGATTTCTAGCCTTTTTATGCTTATGATCACTGAATTTATAGAAGATTGCTCGTGCGAACTGCGATTTGGTTAGTTTGAAATGGATCAAGCCTCTGATTGCTAGGGTTTCAATGGTGATATTAGCTTTTAGCACTTTGCATTCTGTTGTATTTTGTTGATTTTTCTAACTTGATGTGGAAAATGAGGTTGATCTATGCATTGCAACATGCAGAGAATTCTGATAGAAGAGAGAGAACTAGAAGAAATCTCCACCGTTGTTCTTAGTTAGAGTTAGAATGTGAAGAGAAAATGTTATGAAAGTTGACTTCTTTTTGAAAATGGTACAGTTGTCAGTTTTAATTTGAAGAAGCTAGTGGCTTTATCACATTGTGTTGCTGTGAAGGGTGGATATTGTAATTTAAGGAACCTTTTTTGGGGGGTCTTTTAAGTTGTTGTAATGGGACTGATGGGAAGAGTAGTGGTGGGGATTTCCTCTGTTTTCAAATTTTCTTCATTAAGCTGATTGGGAGAGCATTGAAAGGATAGTCAAGTTTGTTTTTGTCCCCAAAATTCTTTAATGCATGTTTTAGAGTATTATCAATAATCTTTCAAAAATAAAAAAAGAGTATTATCAATTGTGAAATCTTGATCAAGTTATTGAAGGAGGCTTGCAAATGATAAAGCACAGCGGTCTTCCATAATGCCATGAAAATCCCTTGATTGGGTGGTTCACTGACAAAGAATACATAATTTATCTTTAAACATTACTCTAAATGATAGATGTTCACAAATGCTCAACATAAGGGATGCTCCCTGTATCACAAGTGCACGCCCACACACTCCAATGCACCATTTATGTGGATCTATGGATGCAGGGGCTTACCTGTATCAGTTTAATCTAGTCATAAGGTGATGGTCCTGTTTAATGAACTGTTAACCCATGTCCACCAGATCCAACCTTTCCCATTAATCAAACGCCTCAAGTCTAAGGTATTGCAAGATGTCCAGATAAATAGCTTTTATTTTATATAAATGCTTTTATTTTTTGAAAAAAAAAAAAGCGAAGATGGTCTGTGATTTCAAGCAATTGAATCTGAATGGCCTGCTTTGCTGCTTCTGTTATTGTTCAGATACTAAAATTTGAGTCAGCCGATATATCCTGTTCTGAAATTTGGATAACCAATATGCGTTTGAGTGATTATGAGTACGCACTAGTTTCTTTTTATCATCAGTCAGTTGAACAATTTTATCTGATAAAAGTACACGGTTTATTTTCTTTCCTTCTGCAGATTTCACACCTCCAGGTTTCTTTTTATCATCAGTCAGTTGAGTTATTATTTTGTGGGCACTTGCATTTTTCCTGAACTTGTGGATTTGTCCTGCTGATGATTATGAAGGTCAGATAGCTGAAGGTCCTTTTATGCTCTTTTTCCCCCTTTATTTACTTTTTTTTTTCATTGAATTGCATACCCCAAAAAAATACTATATAATTCAAAGAAGAGATGGAAATAGCAACTGTAAGGACCGATTCAAATGAGTTATGTACCTTGCTTTGCCACATCAAGAAACTCATTCATTTTTCTTAAATATCTCAATGGGACAGGTGAGTTGGCTAATTATTAATCTTATTATGATGAGTTGGTATGATGTGGCATTTTCTCTACTTTGGCATGCCAAATTAGCAAGCCAAGATGGATTCCTCCTCCAACTCCAGGTGGAGTTCCCAAGTTAAATTTGGATGGAAGTCACTAGGTAATAATTGTGGAGATGGTATTATTCTCATTCTTGGATTATAGAGATGAATGGAGAATTTAATTTCTGTTGTTGAATACTCTGTCCAATAGCGCTACTGCTTAACACCTAAACTTAGTAGGGTCAGAGCTTTAGATGTTTATGTTTGTTGGGTATGAAGTATGATTGCCTCAGTTATTTATTTTTTGCTTTCAACTGAATAGGTTTTAAAGATTAGGGTGTTGCTAATGCACTGAATACTGATAGTTCAGTGGCATAGGCACATACTTTGTGGGTTAGCTCTTGAGTACCATGCACGTTACTCTTCTGCAAATGCACGTTCATTTGTTTAAGTTGTTTATTTGAGAAAGATCCTGCCCATGAACACTTTCTGATGGGCAAAATGGTGATGTCTTGTAAACTTCTTAGAAATAGTTGGTGTAATGTATATCTTGAATGATCTTTGATGTGGGTAGTCATGGTCCCAGATGGATATTTGAGCAAAAGTTATACCTCTGTAGCCAGTTTCTTGACATAGCTAATTTATCCTTGCATCATTAGTTTTTGAATCTTTCATTGCATTTATTAACTTATGGTACACCAATCAAAATAAAAAAGAACTCATTGTCTCGGTCGAATATTCTATCATAAAGTTGCCTTGTATAAACTGTTTCTAGATCCAAGAAGTTGAAAATGTAATTTTTTTTCTTGCATTATTACTTTTTGAGTTTTTCCTTGCACTAATTAAGGGAATTTGAAGTCACTGTAATCTCCTAGAAGGGTGGTTTCCTTATTTTATTGGATTTTAAATCGTACAATTTCTGTTGATTATCCTAGAGCATCTTGTTAATTGCTCTGAATTTTGTGCACTCTACATCTCAACTCTTTATTGCCTTCTCTTACTTATTACCAGTACATTTTGTTTCATTTGAAGTTCCCTGTGGACTTCTACACTGATTTTCAATTCAGCTGCTATAGCAATTTATTTTCGTAATGAGAATCATTATTCTTAATGTTCACGTGGGTCTGATTGCACAGGAATGTTGGTTGATTGTTGTTGCATGTGTATACAGGGTTTAGTGGCCATATTACTGCACTATATGAGTTAAATACATGCTAGACAGTCAGCCAATGAAAGGATCTGGAGAAAGGGTCCTTATATGGTTAAATAAAATCTTTCCAGTGTTGGTGTAAATGGTGGGGTTTTTCAATTATAACTCTTGATGTATCTGCCATTTAGAAGTCTACGGAAGAAAAATGCATATGCAGGCACATATGTCAGGACAGATCTCAGGGCAGGTACCTAATCAAGCTGGTCTGCAGCTGCCTGGTCCTCAGCAGAATGGCAATTCTTTACCGTCTCAGAATGGCAATTCTTTATCGAGACATTGGAGCACCGTGTACATACTCTGCTCAAACGGACATCTTCTACAAGTCACAAACAGCCAGTGTCACACCTCATGGCTTCTTCCTCATCAATTAGTACAATGATACCAACCCCTGGTATGTCACACAGTGGTGGTACGAACTCGATGATTCCATCTTTTGTGGACAACTCGACAACTAGTTCTAGTGTGGTGACACAAAATACAGTGAACACTGGGCACTTGTCTGCCAATGGGACTGGTGGAGGTGTGCATGGGAGTTCTTTCAATGCATCTGATGGTAATTTAACTCCATGAACTTTTACTCAGTGCTATTGACTTCACATTTTCTTTTAAGAATGACATAGCATCTGCTTGTGCAGGAGCAGTATCTAATGGGTTCCAGCAGTCATCTGCCAATATTTCTGGTGGAAACAATATGATTTCATCAATGAATATGCCAAGAATGGCTGGTCAGTTGATTCCAACTCCTGGATTGAATAATCCCCAGTCAATGGCTAATTCTGAATCTTCTAATAGGGTTGGATTCTCTAGTGATGTTGAGTCTACTATGGTGTCACATCAACAGCAGCCTAGGCAGTACGGTGGGGGTCAAGGTAGCCGTATGTTGCATAACCTCAGTGGCCAAATGGGCATTGGAATGAGGTCTAGCTTGCAGCAAAAACATTCCAATTATGGTTTTCCAAATGGGACTTTGAATGGTGGGTTGACAATGATTGGGAACAATATACAACTGATGAATGGAGCTTCCGTCTCCTTTGATGTTTGATTGGTTAGAGAAATAACTTTAACCCAAAATCCACATAAACCTTATCAATGTATATCTCAAAATAATAATGATAGTGATGAAAACTTTAAAATAAAGGCATGCAAGTATCTGTCATGCTTATGAAATTGTACCTTTGGACTCCATGGTTTTAATAATCCTGCATAGTAGGTTTCTATTTCTTCTTTTCCCATTTTTATCTTCATTACTTTGTCTCATTTAGTTTTAAAATCCAGAGGATTGAGGACAAGGGAAAGGAGTATGGCTCTTATGTCAAATCTGGGAAGCTTAGATGGTTTGTGAGAGAAACAGGTACTTTTTCTCTTGGCTTATCTGACTGTGGATACATCTGGTAAAATAATAAACTACCTATAAAGAAAATGAAAAGAAGTAGAAATGGATCCAGGAAATAATGAGATCTTTTGTGTATGTTGTGGAAATAAAAAAGCATAAAATTTTCTTTTGTCTGCCATTGGAAGTGCTGCAAGGAACCAGAAAAGGAAAGAAATATTGCCGTTGTAGTGATCTACCTTTTATGTATTCTGTCGTGCATTATAGGCATTATGTTAGAAGTCCAACAAGTTCCACACACAAATTTTTTTTTTCCGACGAAACGACCTTTTGTCACTGGAAATAACATTACTTTTGGAGAGAAAAATGCAGCCTCCATAAGCACCGGTTGGGCTGCTAGGTTTCCCCAACATTTGTTGTCATAATCACTAATAGGGTTTCCCTATGGCATGCATTACCTTACTGAGTCCATTTGGTGATGTTTGTCTTCCTTTGATGATCTGCAGAATCTTGATCATACTTTAGTCACATGCTGCAAATTAATCCTGATCGTAAATTTTGTAGAAGGTTGATGCAGTGCTTAGTGTCAGTAAATTCTAGCAAAAAAAAAAACATGACAATTTCTATTTTCAATTCATGGTATTTATTAGTAGCTTGCATCGTTACAATGTTCTTGCTTTAACATAACATGCAACCTTTTCAACAGCGTTGCTTCTTCCATTGTTCTTATGATAGCCCCTTGTTGTCCCTCCAGGATCCTCTGACAGTCGACGTGGTACCATTGTCTTCATTCATGGAGCTCCAACACAATCTTACAGTTATCGAGTGGTGATGGCTCAGGTTTTATTGATGGTTCTCCTTTTACTTACCACTGAATTGCGTTCTCTCTTTTTTCCAAAATAAAAGAAAAGAAAATTCTAAGAACAAAGTGTTATGCTGTCATCTTCCACCATAGTTTCTATATTCTTTGATATATTCTTTGATGCTTTGCAAATTATTATATTTAATGGACAATGTTGCAGTCGGATGGGTCTGGTCTTTTGCTCTGTTTTGACCTGAATGTTTCAGTTGAGTGGAAAATTAATTGACCATAGGCACAATTGGAAAGAAACTCTTCTGGTTAAGTTGTGATTGGTCAAGAGCTTCGGGGGATGATTGACCATTTTAAATGCATGAAATTACAGTACCTTGTGGGGGCATTTTTGTATGTTTCAAGTAGTGCCATATGAACAGTGGCGCCAATCCACTGCTCTGTTTCATGATGGTTGAGGAGGAGGTGCTTTGACCAACTTTGGGCCTAGTGCGCAGGGCCTGTATAAGAGAAAGGTGTCAGAAATGCTTCTGTAGGTTGTTTTGATCAAACATTCTAAGGAGACCAAACCTTGCCTCGTCTTTATTTTGAACTGAGCTGTAATTCATGTTTTTATGTCTAATTTTTAACTGAGGCCTTGTTTGCATCCTCATACAGTAGAAATATATCAATTTCATGTTGGTATGGGTACATCTTCAATTCAGATGGACTTTTAGAGATTGGATATAATGGTGGTTTATGGCTTGAACCCACAACCTTGTTTGGTTGTGACAATGACTACCTTACAATTGCGCCACAGGCTGTTTTCAATAGTGGTGGTTCTTATACTATTTCACTCAGGATGCTGCAGGGAGTGCATCTCTGTGCAGCTTCTGTTCTCTATTATGTTTATTGTCATTGAGAACATAATCTGGGTGGTGGTGTTGTTCTGATCATGACCAACTTTGACTTGTTATTTCTTATTTTTGACAGATCAATTATTTTTAACATATGGGTTTCAATTCGGTCTTCCACTCTCTGCAAGAGCTATTTCCACAGGTATTGCTTTTTCCTCTTCTATAGTGACATGGATTAAATATAATTTGTATAACTTTTTATGTATAACGTAGAATTATTTTTGCTACTATTATATCCTATCCTTCCATTGGATTTCCGATGCTTCTCTTTTGCTATTTGATACACAGACATTTGACGGGATATATTTGATTAGTGTAAGATTCCCTCTATTGGTTTTCCCTTTTTAAATTGCTAGGTTCCTGTCATTTTTGTCTACCATTGGGTCTCATATTACCACTCATATACGTAGGATATTTTTTATTGAGACCCGTGTGTTTAAAAACTATGAGAAACTCTACTTCTCACATAAAAAATATAGACAACCTGTCATTTTTGTCTACCATTGGATTCTTTTGATTTAGATTTTTCTTCTCTATTTGTTAGGAATGGAAGTAGCTGCAGATATATTAACAAGTAATGATCACCATCATCAGTGTCTCATCCCGTCACACCCTAGTTATGCAAAATGGGTTGTTTCAGAAACAACCCCAATACAACAAATAGGTGGCTGGAAATGAGTTTCAGCAGTGTGAAAGAGCACCAACAGCACTCAGATTGTTGCAGGATGCATACTGTGTTTATAAAAGTATATGGCAACTGTTCAGAGTTGTGGCGTGAATATCAGCAAGAATGGAGAAACCAGTCTAATAAGATGCTAATAGACTCTTTAACATTCCAACAATTATTTTACCAAAAAAAAAAAAAAACATTCCAACAATTATTTCCTACTAATAAAATGCTAATAGACTCTAACATCAAATTGGAAAGAAATCAATCAATCTCACTGTTGACTGTTGCCTGTCTATGATAGTCAAGTACGGATAGTATTTAGGAATCCAAATCCTTAATTATATCCAGCCAACTCAATCATCATTATCATCAATCACTAATTGCCTTAATCTAAGGCTTATTTGAGGATGTTTTGGATCCCAATCAGGTCAGACATTCACATATAGGTTAGGATCCCATGTGTTTAGTCAAATGCTCTCATCTATTTTTCAGCCAGCAGTTTATGGGTCTTCATCTGTTAGGCAGATTGAGTTTTACTTTTGAACTCCAAGCTACACTTATTTCACAGTAAGTAAATGGAGAATATTGCAGAGGTGATGATGCGCATCACTTGTCCTGACCACAACAATTAGAGAATGATAATATTGTTCTTTAATTTAGAACTAGTCCTGAAACAGAATCCTGTTCTTTCTTTGCAATTCATAGAAGTTGAATGTAACTAAAACATGGAAAAAAGGAAATGAGATGTATGGGAAAAAATTATACTTTACAATGTTGGCACTGAACTGTGAAGTATGGGCTCCTGTACAATGCTCAAATATGGAAATGAAATGAAGTAGCCCTTCATTTGGAATTATATGTTTGCAGCTAGGATTTGGCAATTGGCTGCAGATAGAAGTGGTTGAATTTTAATTTCTTTTAGTGATATGATAGCAGGTGGAGATTAAATTCATTAATTCTACTTATATCTTTATATCATTTGCCTTTTTATTATCTTTTGTTGTAACTCTGTCTCGTTGCGGTGCAGGTCTTTTCTTGGGCCATTGGTGATGATGACAGTCAGGTGGGTGAAATGGGTGTGGGCGAGGCTGGGTGTGGTTAAGATGACATAAGCAATGATACAATTAAACCTCGGATACTCTGAGGTGGTAGGGATTGAGAGAGGGAAAGGGGGTTTAAGGAGGGGTTTGGGGAGAGTGTGCTTCTCTGATTTGAAGTCACTTTGAGGTCATGGTAATGTGTTTTGATTTTGAATATATGCAATATTGCAATGTAATATGTCAAATCGCAGACCTAGCAACTTTTATTTCTCTAATATAATGTTCACATTGTTTAGCAATGTCTTGCTGCAGTTTCCTCACATCAATGAGACATAAGAAGTTCTAAAAGTGCCTCAATTGCCCCACATTCAACCATCGCCATGGTTGCATTATCTCTTTCCAACACAAGAATTGTTCCCATTTAGTTGTTCTTTTTGGAAGGAGGAGAAAAACTTACATGTGATAAGTTGCACAAGGTAAGGATCAATCAGAATAATAGAGAATATCATCTAGATCTGAAATAGAAAGAAAAAAACCACCAGATTCTCTTTAACCATTATTTACATGACAAGTGTAGTAACTGAAAACAGAAAGCAAGATTCATTGGAATTCTCTTCAAGTATCAGGTTTTGATGACTCTTGCATCTGATATGAAGCTTACCAAAGACAAAGCAATTTCCGTCTGAGCTTGGATGTAACAATTTCCGTCTTCCATTTTGATCTAAGAAGCTTGAAAAGAGGAGAAGCATAACTTAGCATTAACATATGATCGACATGAATGCTCAGAAGACAGAAGAAACTGAGTATAAGTTCATCAGATAATTCAGTATATTTTCTTAGCCATAAAAGGATTAACGGTACAAAGGTAGAGAATACCAAGTTAAACGGGCAAAGGCAACCGCCAAGAAAGATCGAATCGAGCGATTTACAGAACCACAACTGGAATACTTTTTTTTCCTTTTGCCAATTATAAAATGAATTTTTCCATAGAAGTGAAACCCACCACTTGTTATTGAGATGTAACAATAAGAAACACAAAAATAAATGTTGAGCTTTCCATAGAAACCCACGGTTTCAGTGCATGAGATTTCAACTTTACACCAAAGAAAAGAAACAGCTACATCTTGCAATTCATAGGAAGAGAATAATAAGAGCAAATGTATTTTTAGATCCTAATTTTTAGATTTCATCAAGCAGGAATTAGAAATCACATCTTGCCATTTTTAGTAGTTAAAAGACCTTAACAAAGGCGAAGAAGAAGGGTCAGGTGTCTACATGTGAATTTATTTCCCTCACATATAGCAGCGGTTTGTGCTATCCGCTGCTACATGATCGTCCTTCAGCGGCGGTACAATATAAATAAATTCTATGGGCGATTAGTGGCAGATTATCATCATTAGGGGCGGTTTATAACCGCCGCTATTGATGATTTTTTCGCGACAACTCCTATTCCGCTGCAAATACAATTAGCGACACCACTCTCCAGCGACAAAAGTTGTGGCGGATACATTTCCGTTGCTAAAGCCTTTAGCGGCGGTTTTCATAGATATAGCGGCGGTTTTTATCCGCCGCTAAATGTAAATTTTCTTGTAGTGAGCTTGCATTGGACATTTAATCTAATTTGGTGGCAAAATGCTAACAAGGGTCTGTTCTGTTGGTTTTCTACTAAGTAGATTTTGCTGTCTTTTTATATGTTGTCTTGAATTTGTTAGGAGACACAAAGGGGATGTTCCAAAAGGGATGTTACAAACATGGTATAAGGGCCTTGATTCTGCCAGCCATGTGTGGGAAGAGGTATCCTTTAGGTACATGCCAACTGTTTAACAAAAAGACTCAATGACTACAGTAAGAAAATTGGTAAACCAACCAAGAGTTTTTGAAAAAGTTGGAAAATTTTTAGGGATTGACCACTGCATGGTGGTGGTAGGGAAGTTGTATGAATATGAAGTTTTTGAACTTGTAATTCATGTTTTGTAATTGTGCTTGCAATGAAGCATGCAGATGATGTATGTTGGTTTCTTTAGATCGTGTAGTGGGTGTGCACATCATAGTGAATTTAATTGATTTTTTTCCAAACTAAGATCAGCGTCGAAGTTGTCGCCTGACAGAATATGCTGCCAAACTTTACAGTTTAAATTAGCGTCAACGTCGTCGCCTAACAATTTATGAAATCTCGTTGAAGACTAGAATGAGCGACGACGCATCGCGGAATCTTGAAATGCTTGGTCCCATTTAATCTACTTGCATGGCTAAAAATGCAAACGCATGGAAGTGCCATAGTAATTATTTATATTTTCTTCCTCCAAATAAAATCCGCCTGATTACATAGATTAGATTCTGCAAAATTTCACCTGTTATCCGGCAACATGCACTGCATAACTGGAGTGTGCGTGGAATTCTCAATTTAGAAATGGGCTATGTGAGACCTGTTCTCCAGTAACAAAAATTCTCTCTTCTGGTCTTTGTGGTCATTGGGTTGTGGGTGGATTTTCTGTTTTGAAAATGGGATATGTGAGATGAGTTTGGTGATGGAGATGGCCAATTATTGAAAGAGATTTAGAAAGTTGGAGATTTGAAGGGAATTACAAATTAGCCACATTGGTTAGAATCTCAAAATTCAAAATTTTAGGTAGGGATTAGGATGAGGTAAACTAACTCTCACCTTCTTACTCTTAATCAATGTTTTAGCTAGGGATGAATATGAGGTAAATGATGACTGCTAGGTAAACTATAGAATATCTTCAGGGCCCACGCCCAACGCGAGCCTTGTTTAAAGAGTTATTAAAATTTTAAATAGAATGTAAAAAATAAACAGAAAAAATAAAGAAATAGAAATCTAAATAAACCATCCTCGTCATCAAAATATAATAATAAAAATAGAATTACATGATAAAAGTAAATAATACTAATAAAGAAGGAATGAATGTAAAAAATAAACAGAAAAAATAAAAAAACATAAATCTAAATAAACCGGCCTCTTCATCAAAATATAATAATAAAAATGGAAATACATGATAAAAATAAATAATATTAATAAAGAAGGAATGAATGTAAAAAATAAACAGAAAAAAATTAAAAAATAGAAATCTCAATCAAGAAATTTAAATAAAATAAACAGAATAAATAAAAAAATAGAAATCTAAATAAATAGCCTCGTCATCAAAATATAATAATAAAAATAGAACTACATGATAAAAAAAATAATACTAATAAAGAAGGAATGCATAAATAATGTTGCTTGCTTGGTGTGATCCTCGACTGTTATAGTTGCAATGTATCTGAGAATATAAAAATGAACATTAAAATTAATTGATATTTGTTTCTTAGTATCATATAATAAACACCTATACCTTGTATATGGAAGCAAAACTCATGCAAAACAAAATGGATTAATATGTGATCGTTACAAATTTATAATGGGGAGCTAAAGGAAGATAGAAAAATAAAAACTTCATTAATATTTAAATAGAATATTCCTCATAGAGTGGGGCATCTTTATTTTATTCCAATAGAATATTGTTTTCTCCAACAATAGTACATATCATGATTTTTCCAAAATAAAAGAACTATACATACAAAAATCACAACAAATGGTAAAAAAATAAATCTAAGAGGACTACAATTTTTGCAAACTATAACTTATTCATAAATTTAAACTTAATATTCGTTTAAATATGATAATAAAAATACATATATAAATAGAATTTAAATTTATTGGATTGGTTTGATCAATCACTCACGTTTTTAGAAACATGGTATCTATCAATGATCTGCAATACAAAAATTGCATTAACAATTAAATCGAGAAAAAAATAGATCTGATCAGAACATGTACCCGAATGCAGAAGAATCTTGCGTTGGATCTCTAGAGAGTTGTTGACCTACAAGAAGAAAGAAAAATGTGAAGATAAAAATATAAAGAGTGGTGACGTTAAAAAAATAATAATAAAAAAACTATTAATAAGATATGTTTTTGACAGGAAAAAAAACATAAAGCGGCCTCTTCATCAAAATATAAAAATAAAATAGAACTACATGAGAAAAAATAAATAGTATTAATAAAAAAAAGGAATGACTGTAAAAAATAAATATAAAAAAAATATAAAACATAAATCTAAATAAATCAGTCTTGTCATCAAAATATTATAATAAAAATAGAACTACATGAAAAAAACATAAATAATATTACTAAAAAAGGAATGAATGTAAAAAATTAAAAAAAAATACAAATCTACAATATCAATGCGGCTGAAATGCGTGGCAAGAGTATCTTATGAATCTTAAAAGAAGAAAAAAGGGCCTAGGAGTAGCACATGTTCCTGAAAAATGACAAAATCATGGCCAATGTGACACAGACCTGTCATGTATTTGGGCTTGACTTAGGTTCTGTTTGTAGGCCTTTGGGATAGGTCAGGCTCAATTTTCAGACACAATTCAAAAGGCCCGGCTCAACATACTGAACACAAAGGGATTTTTTTAATTTTTTATGTCGTGAGTATCGCTAAGGTGTTTGACCCAATAGGAATATTCCCTTGAGTGGCGCCCGTTGAACCCACACAAACTGACACCAGGTAAATCTAAGGTTGGTTTTGAACATACCCCTCATGATACTCTAAAAACTCCCAGGTGGGTAACACAAAAGGGAGATAAAACCTTGAAATGGACTGATCCCTGGGATCCAGTGATCCAAGCTTGAAAATCAAACCCCAGAAGCAGCCCAATAAAAAATAACAATAGCTTCATAACAAAATTCATGGTCTCATGTTATGAAAAACGATGCCATACTTCTGAAGGTTGAGAAGATGACCCATATTTATGGGAAAGGTCTAAAATGATGATGATGATGAGCCATGTTGAGTTGGCCCAAAGTGTGCCCACCAAGCTGGATTTATTCTCAGGCCTAATATGCACATCAAGATCTATCATCTAGGCCAAAAAGTTATGCACGTGCCTAGATATTTGTAAAATATTAAAGTTAAATCATATATGGCCAGGCCTGGCCTATAGTTGGGCCCATGAGTATAGCATCAGAGACTCATCTATTAAGCTAGAACGTAGGAGGAAGAAGAAGAAGAAGAAGAAGAGAGGCTGAGGCTGCTGCTTGATAGGAGGGAGAGATGGGTTGCGGGGCTACTGCGTGCGTTTGTCTGAGGCTGCTGCTTGATAGGAGGGAGAGAAAAAAGAGAAAGAAAGACGATGATGGTGGCGGCAATGAAGATGCAGCGGGGAGGGAGGAAGGAGAAAAGAAAAGAGATCTGCGTGATAGTAGGGAGAGAAAAAAACAAAAGAAAGAGGATGATGGTGGCGGCAGTGAAGATGCAGCGGGGAGGGAGGAAGGAGAAAAGAAAAGATAAATAGAGGAAGAGAGAGATAGTGTTAGTGTGGTGATGTGCAATGGCAGCATGGTGCGCAGGGAGGAGAAGAAGGAGGGCATGATAGGAGGGAGAGAAAAAAGAAAGAGGATGATTGAAAAGAAACTGCGATTCAGATCTGAAAGATCACTAGCGGAAGACATTCATGGCTAATTTGTAACATGACAGATTTTTAAAAATCTGATTTGGCAGCATAAATCAGCCATAGTGATCGCATGAGAACTCCATGAATTCATGACCAACAAGTGTATAATTAAAGGAGAATGAAGAAGACTATTACCTTGAAGATTTATAGACTTCAAATTTCTGGAAAAATAGATCCAAAGGGCCGAACTCAGACTTGCAATTAGCAAACAAGTTGCTGGGATTTTCTGCAGTAGTATTGCCTTTGATCTTCTTCTCTATCTCACTTCCAAATTTGATTGGCTAAGATGGTGGCATCTTAATCTAGGAATTGAGAACTATTTTTTAAGGAAAAATCTCAGACCTTAAGCTTTCTTCAATGAAGAAGAAATCACACAAAGGCTGGACGTGTGGAACCTCACTTGCACTCTCTTAGTATGTTGGACGTCCAAGGGGGGTGTTGTTCCTTTTATAGAAACTATGTGGAAAGCTTTCCTAAAAAATTATCTCTCCTAATTCTCAAAGATATCCTAAAAGGAAAGTATAATCTAAAGATTTATTTCCTTTTAGAAACACTCCAATAAGAAAAAGAAAACTAAGGAACTTCCCATGCAATTAGTAATCCTAGTTGTACAACACTTACTAATTTAAGTTTCTAATCCAAAAAGGAAACTTTCTCATAGGCATACTAATCCGAAGAGGAGTCCAACCTTCCAAGTAGAGAGACCTACTCAAAATTGGAAACCTTACCCATGGATATCCCATTATGGACGTCCCACATATTAATGCACACCATGGCCCACATACAATTTATCTAGAATTAAATTCATGTATGCCATCAAAGGCATATTTGAATTTAAACTCAAAATTATTCTTCCACTAAAATAATTCAACCAAATGTTATCCAAACATTTTAGAAAACCATGCCAATCTTGGAAAGTGACTAGAGAAGGGACTAAAAGACATATTTGCCATTGGCTCCCAAAATGACCAAGCTAAACCCATAGCAACATAAAGACCATTTAACCTTAACTCATTCCACTAAAGAGTTATGGTTGAACTCCAAGGACAAATATATAATATAATAAGCTCGTCATAAAATGACGGTTGTCTTCGACCTACTAAGTGTAATGACCTGAATGCCTCTCTATGTAACATCCATAATCGAGTCAGGTTATCACATGTATTATCAACATTCCCGATTACATCTAAACCTTAGAACTTCATATCCTTAACATAATCATCATCCGGATATCATTCTCTTGGTCCAGGGAGCGACCCACAAGTTCAAACATCCATATACTAAGATCTTAGATTTTGATGATTAATCGGATAGTTCTAAGAGGACGATCATTTCATCATTAGATGGCATAGATTCTTTATTGCATCTGCACGTCCCAACTGATCAAGTCCGAGTACCCAAAACACAGAGCTGTTGACCCATGAAAAGAATCTCACCCATAGTGAATTAAAGCACAAGAACTTGACTTCGTCAGTTCATCCACAAATGCTCAAGATTAAGAGCACTGGTCACTCAGTAGCATGAGGTGACTTGATCTCTTTCTGTGATAGTACTATTTTAGAGATCACACCTACCATGGTCCTGTTCAATGCATTGCATATGCACTAATGAGATGAATCCGGGAAAGCCCTCATATGACTTAGGTAAGTCACCCTGAATACAGGAGAGTCTCTCATTATAACTTATACCAAGATGAAGTGCCCAGCTCCATCTCTTAGTTATGAACAAATATGATGTTTCCAGTGTCCATGAATTAGACCTATCTGTGTGTAGACACTACACACCTAATTCATTTACTAGAAACAATGGGCCTTACACAACCATACATATATACATGTTTAAACAGAAAAGAGTCATTCCATTAAATAACCAGTAAATATCCAGTAACAAAAGATGAAAGTGCAGCTAGTGGGCTTTAGGGCATACACCAATCCCAACATGATGGTGGCTGCAGTGAAGATGCAGCGGGGAGGGAGGAAGGAGAAAAGAAAAGAGAAATGCGGGGATGCTGCGTGCGTGGAGGGGCTACGTGCGTGCAGGGGGTGCAGTTGGAAATGCAGGGAAGGGGGGAAGAAAGTAGAAGATGGAGAAGAATGGAAGAAAAGAGAAGAGAGCAGAAAAGATGTCGGGTGTGTGTGCAGGTGTGGGTTGCAGTGAGAGAAGAAAAGAGAGGGAGAGAAGAAAGAAGAGGAAGGGAAGAAACAAAAAATAAAAGAAGAGGAAGAGAGGGGTGATGATGTAGATGCAATGGGTGCGAGGGGAGTAGGAGGGCGTACCTGGTTCCAGAGGGAAGAAGGTGGTGATGCAGGTGGAAGTGCAGGGTGAGGTGATGCAGTGTGTTAAAAAAAGAAGAAGGTGGGTGCAGGTGGAAGTGCAGGTGGGTGCAGGGAAGAAGGTGGTGATGCAGGTGGAAGTGCAGGGGCTGTGTGCGTGCAGGGATCGAGAGCTGCAGTGAAGATGCAGCGGGGAGGGAGGAAGGAGAAAAGAAAAGAGAAATGCGGGGATGCTGCATGCGTGGAGGGGCTGCGTGCGTGGAGGGATCGAGAGCTAGAGATAGAGAGGGAGTGTGTGAGGCTGCTACGTGATAGGTGTAGGTGAGGGTGCATTGAGAGAAGAATGGAAGGATGAGGGAGGGAGGATGGAGAAGAGGAAAGGATAAGGAACGAAAAACATTGCCAAAAAGTTCAGATCTTTAAATCTTGGGCAAGGGTTAAGATTGATTGATTGTCGATCCTTGTTTAAATCTTGGGCAAGGGATAAATATTGATTGATTGATTAAAGGAAAGTTTAAAAATTGAATGGGAGGAGTTTTAGGGGAGTTGAGAGAGATTTGAGGGAGAATGAGAGATTTTAGTGATGACATTGCATAGGGATAGGGATTTAAAAGGAATTAAAAAGGAGGGAAGGGCAATTCGGGAAGTGGGAGCGCAAAAAGTCTGAGGGTGCGCCACGTGTCCTCCTCTCGGGAAGCCTCCCCGCACGTTTCACTCCCCCACGAAATCACTTGCTGCTTTAATATATATAACTAGCGCTTGAGGGCCCACGCCCAACGTGGGCCTTTAATTCATAATGGGAAAATCGAATTTAAGTTCAAAGTAGACACCCATTAAAGATACAAACTACATTTAATACATGGGTTGTGCAGAAAAAAAAGGGATTAATATGTGATCGTTACAAATTTAAAATGGAAAAATAAAGGAAGATAAAAAAATTAGATTACAAAGTTTGATCTCATATAATATCAACCCGATTCAAAGTTTGATCATTTCATTGTTAGAGCTATAAGCTAGCAGACCAACCAATTTATTTTTTTCACTGGTAAAAAGCATGAAATGAAAATTTGAAAAATATACAATAAAAATGATACAACAAAGGATATTAGAAATGATTATTAAAAGCAATTCATGCCTGATTGTGGATGTTTATCATAGGACCCACCAAACGAATCAAGGGAAAAGCTACACTTGCAGGAACATAGTATGCGGGTTTAGTTTTATCCTATTTTTTCATAATGCTAGATATAAAAAGTCTTATGCATGGTCAATCTAACACAAATACTATTATTAAATGCAATTGATGCCTGATTATGGATGCTCTACCATAGGGCATATCTGGTACATACAAATTGTATTTACAATCAAGCATGAAATTCAGCTCGACTCATAGTAGAGCTCAAATCAATCTCTGCTCTGGTTCGCCTTCTTATGCTTGGTATGGGGTGTGGGTGTGGGTGCGTGTGCATGAGGGTATGGGGATGTACAAGGGACCTAAACTCTCCCACCCGCTCAGTGTTTATCATTACACAGTATGGGTCTATATATTTTCCAAAAAAGTTCAATAGAAGTGAACTATATTTATATAAATTTAACCTAAATTTATATTTTTCTTTAAAGTAAGTCAATGTGAAAAAAGGACCTCTCTGATAAAAGAAACTGTACCACATTCTTAACCACTTGACATGAGCTTTCTTTTGAAACCTAGATTCTCCTTATGACACATGACAGACCACTGATCCATGGGTCAACCAACATTTGGGCCCAACCCATATTCAGTTTTTATTTTATCTTATTTAGACTTGTTTATTTTAGTGACTTATGTTTTAAGTATGGATGTTTTAATAAATAATATTAATAAAAAATAAATGAATGTAAAAAATATACAGAAAAAATTTCATCAAATGATAATAATAAAAATAGAAGTACATGACAAAATAAATAATATTAATAAAAAATCAATGAATGTAAAAAATAAAATAAAAATTATAAAAATCTAAATCTAAATAAACCGGCCTCTTCATCAAAATATAATAATAAAAATAAAACTACATGATAAAAATAAATAATACTAATAAAAAAGGAATGAATGTAAAAAATAAACAGAAAAAATAAAGAAATAGAAATCTAAATAAACCATCCTCGTCATCAAAATATAATAATAAAAATAGAATTACATGATAAAAGTAAATAATACTAATAAAGAAGGAATGAATGTAACAAATAAACAGAAAAAATAAAAAATTATAAATCTAAATAAACCGGCCTCTTCATCAAAATATAATAATAAAAATGAAAATACATGATAAAATAAATAATATTAATAAAGAAGGAATGAATGTAAAAAATAAACATAAAAAATTAAAAAACAGAAATCTCAATCAAGAAATTTAAATAAAATAAACAGAATAAATAAAAAACAGAAATCTAAATAAATCGCCTTGTCATCAAAATATAATAATAAAAATAGAACTACATGATATAAAAATAATACTAATAAAGAAGGAATGAATGTAAAAAATAAACAGAAAAAATTAAAAAATCTAAATCTAAATAAACCAGCCTCTTCATCAAAATTATAATAATAAAAATGGAACTACATGATAAAAATAAATAATATTAATAAAGAAGGAATGAACGTAAAAAATGAAACAATAAAAATAAAAGCAGAAATCTCAATCTAGGAAATTTAAATAATTCTGAAACTCCTATTTTTTTATCTTCTCTCCTAATGTTTCTCCCCTTATTTTTCTCCTCTCTACCAACGTCAACATCCCTAGTTTATATCCATTTTTTTTCTCCCTTCCCTATTTTAATGGCCCATTATTAAATGATCACTAAAAAGGCTTAAATGAATTTTTCTTTCCTTATTTCTCTCCTCTCTACCAACATCCACATCCCTAGTTTATCTCCATTTTTTCCCATCCCTATTTTAATGGGCCCACTATTAAATGATCACTAAAAAGGCCTAAATTTTTTAAATAATATTAATAAAAAAAAGAATGAATGTAAAAAATAAACAGAATAAATAAAAAACAGAAATCTAAATAACCCGGCCTCTTCATCAAGTAATAATAATATTAAAACTACATGACAATAATAAATAATATTAATAAAAAATGAATGAATGTAAAAAATAACAGAAAAAAAATGAAAATCTAAATAAATCGTCCTCATCATCAAAATATAATAATAAAAATAAAACGACCTGATAAAAATAAATAATACCAATAAAGAAGGAATGAATGTAAAAAATAAACAGGAAAAATCATACACTCAAACTTGAAATTAGAAGTTTCAAACATAATGAGCCTTTGGTCAAAACAAAGGGTATATACCAGAGTCTCTCTATCTCTCTCTCTCACACACACTCTTATGTGTGTCCAATGTTCCTTTATATTTGTTATATATGAAGAGTGTTTGTGTCCATGACAGTTTTTCTTTCAAGTCATCAATATGTTTGGACTTGAGAAATTACGATTGGTGGTTTTCCATTGTATTGATTTTATTTACCTTTAGCAACTGAAATATTTTGAATCACTACTGACCACCAAACTTTTATTTACAAGACTCAATAATGCAGAGCTTGTGAAATTATGATCTAGAAATCTTCTCACCTCCGCTGGTGCAACTCCATCCTCACGTTCTTCCACATCAGAAGCCATATTGCTATTGCATATGATCTCTTCTGGTTGTGGGAAATAAGAAGAAGTTCCTCTGTTTGCTTCATCAGCAATCACCACAGACAAAGGCTGAGGCATATGAGAACTGGGAATGCCTATATCTTGCACAGCCTAGTGCTCTACAACATCTGTTGCAAGCTGTCTGCCTTCAGTAGAAGATTTGCTCGGCTCCTCCTCATCAGAGTTTGGTGATTTTCCACTCTCCTTTCTGAATAAGCGGCAGATAACAAAGCCACCCTACAAAAAGGTAAAGGAATAATAGTCTAAATAAAGGTTAAAGAAAGGCGGAAAGGTGCATGCTGAGAAACAAAAATAAATTACTAGATAAGCAAAAGAGCCTGCAGAGAAGAGACCAAAAACAATTAAATATAGAAACAAGAACCTTTAGAGCCTTGATAGGAGTACATATAAAATACAAAGAAAAACTACACAAAAGATGGAGGAATATTGAAGTAACTAAGGAGTCGAGCACTTTCAAAACAATCAGTAGATTATGAGATACACTAATAAGGAAATTTCAGATCAGATACTATCCATACATTTCTGATCCCAACATGGTCGGGACAAGGTCTTGAGGATAATGATGATGATACTATACATACATTTAAACCATGGTGCCCATGACCAAGCGATCTGGACTATTGAACTGATGAGGCGACAGGCCATCTATGGACACAGGATAACCACAAGTCCTCGCAGCAGCAATCCAGAATTAACAGTCCTTGCTTATTTTTTTTATTCTCAAGAATGTAGCATCAAAATCTTAGATTTAGAATATATGGAAAATAGCAGGTTAACCATTTCCTTTTAGGGAGAGAGATTGGGTTTTGTTGGATTGCATAGATCGTGTAGAGGGAGAGATGAGAATGAGAGATTTTAGGGATTGGATAGGGATAGGAAGGGCAATTCGGGAAGTGGGAGCGCAACAAGCCCGAGGCCGCGCCACGTGTCCTCCTCCAAGGAAGCCTCCTGTAAGATCCCGGTCCCACCTATTATATATTTATTATTTTTTATTAGATATTATTATTATTTTAATTGAAATGTATTTTAGTTATTTAAGTGGTTAGGATTAAGTGGGGCACACGTTAGATTAGATGCGTGGTTTGGTGAGTTGGATTAATGGGTAGATGACCTGACCCGCAGTTTGACCCGACCCAATGACTTAAGCCCATTATTCTCTTAACCTTATCCTCTTATTACGAATGCACATCCTTATCTCTTCCTCTGCAACTATTCCTGTCCCGATCGTTCGTCTTCTTCTTCCTCTTTTCAGCATCCCAAGCCATACCAGCTTTGAGATCTAGCCATCCAAATCAAGATCAGAAGATACCATCATTCTTGGTTCGACCTTCTTATCTCAGGTAACCCTCTCCTCAAGCCATTAGAGAAGTAAATCTATACTCTTGGGTTATCTTCTTCTTTTCCAATGTTAGGTTTGGGTAGGGTTATAATAGATTTGCTCATTTGGGCATTTCTTTTCCATCTCTTATGTCAGATTGGCGATAGGATTATTCTCGAGCGCTGTGGGAATCTTGATTTGGGTATTGGTTAGGATCTGTGTTTTTCTTCAACCCCGGTGAAAGGCAAGTACTTAATCATAATTTGTAGATTTAATATTTTTGTTCCTCTTTGATTTGTGTGATGATGCATGTAGAAGCCCTTCGATGCCTTATTACGATGTTTAATGTTTTAATGATATAAATCTGAGATTGGAGATCAAGACATGGATTTTCTTATTTTTAATGTTACTGTCGACCAGACCTCACAAGTATTCAAACCGTGAGGCTTTGATATTCTATATTGGTTGTGGGGCCAGGTGGACCCCACTGATGATTGATCAAGACCATAGATCTTGTAGTGGACCCGTGGGCGACCATATTAATGAGGGCTGATCGTGGACTCTTGATGAGTGGGACCACTATCCCAGCAGCCCATTTTTTATATCGGTGTTGAGTTCCAACTTCCATGGCAGAACCGAGTTCTGTTTGCTCGAAGGAATAGAGGTGATGACATGTACAATTGTACATAATTGTGAGAAAGAGAGAGAAAGATGATGTAAAGGGATAGGAGAGAGAATGATGTGGACATGTGGGGATTAGACATGTCACAATAGTATTGTATTAAATTTAAATCAATTGAAGAAGTGTGGTACGGTTGTAAACTTGAACATGAGATGAAATAATAATATAAAAAAAAAGGTGCTGTGTTGAGTATGGATAGGAATGGTCTTTGGAAAAAGTGTCTAAGTCATATGAGCATTTGTTTTGAAAATAAAAGGGCCCTAGTTATTTTATAAACTCAATTTAGGCCCTTTTTCTTAGTTTGAGTATGGAAAATATTTTAGATGGATATCTTGGGTTTTCTAAAATTATAAATTAAGATTGTTATTTCTTATTATTTATAAATTAATATTAAATAATATATTTGATTTTGAATGTGTTAAATTTATATTTTTGAACTCTATTATTTGAATCATTGGACCTGAGTAAATACCGACTGGGCATGCGGTATCTTACTAACATGGGGTTTAGTGCTTCATATAACCTCAAGAAAATCCTAGTGGATTTAAGTTCAACCCATCTCTATTGGAAAATCCTTAATTGGATTTATGCACCATTAATTTAGAATGGATGTGTTGATCTTTTATCTATTAGAGATTCCAGTGGTTGTTGGGTACGAGACCTTATGTTTAACCTTAGGATTGGTTTGTGATTATTATTTGACCTTCGCATGCATATATATATGTTGATTTAGGATATCTATTCCTTTAGATGCACACCCTATTGTGTTATGGACTGTAAAGTGGCTTGGCAAATTCTGTATGACGATTTAATTATGATATGAATGTGGAATGGCCAGCACTTTATTTTGACTTAGGACTCTTGTGTCGGAGCCTTATTATTCGGGTCTATTATGCATATATGTTTCTTTTATGTTGGTCATTTTTGAACGACTGCAGATCGTATATGGACGGTTGATCACCGATGTGTCCGGATCACTTATAATCCGCTATGAATGTGAACAGGTTATCCTGATTTTTGTTTATTGATCGGTTGACCACCGACGTTATGGACGGGCTTTCCCGATTATGTAGGGTTGACCACCCACAACGGGGACACTTGTCTCCGTGTGAATCTTATTGCTCCATTTGTTTTATTTGGATTTATGTCATACGTTCATTCGTGTATATCTTCACTTTTACTTCTATATGATCACACTTGTCTTTATTCTTCTCGTAATGTATTTAATTTCGAATTATGATTATGTACTTGCTATTTACTTTGTAATATTTGGTGCATAGGTACCGAGCCCTACTTTACCGAGGAAACGGAGGAGGATCAAACGTTTCAAACGTTTGAGCCAACTGACGAACCCGAGTGGGACGCCGGAGACGGTTTCGGAGCCGTCTGAGCCTGCATTAGAGAGAACGTCATCTTAGTAATTCCTTAGATGAACTTTTCTCAATGATAAACCTTTCTTAGTAATTGTTTTATTCATTTTGCAAATTGAATTATTATGTTTATTTGATTTTCGTGATGGTTCATTACTTTGAATACCAATTGAATATAGCTTCCGTTGCATTTAATGAAATTTATTTTGACTCACCACATGTTGAAATTTTATGTGGGTCCACTTTTGGAAGCTTGTGTTGTATTAAACACATGAATTTGAATTTAAAATTTTAATTTTCACGTTTTTCCCCAATTCTTATTTTGGGGACGTGACAGTTGGTATCAGAGCCCAGCACGATCTTCGGATATTAAAAATGGATAGAAACAATAGGACGTGGTGAGGATTGCGATTTCCGTTAGATAGACTTTAAAGTGTTAACTGTAAAGTCTATAGAATTGTTTGTTAGCTTGTTTCACAGGAACTAAAACATTATTATTTTGTTACAGGTCATGGCACAACGTACGACTAGATCTCAGGACAAAGAGCCTGGGAATGGATCTAATAATTCAGATGAACGTTTCAATCAGCTGTTGCAGGCTTTTATGCAATCACAGGCAACTCAAAATGAGCAACAAAGAGCAGCTGAAGCTGAACGAGCTGCAGAGAAACAACAAGAAAGAGAAGATAGAGCTGCTGAGAGGGCACAAGCAGATCATGACAGAGCAGCATTCCAGGCTCAGATCATAGCATTAACTGACAGAGCAGCCCAGCCAGTACAAGTGGTCATGCCTCCTCGGGAAGTAGATCCAAATGACTTGTACGAGAAATTTAGGAAGAGGGTTCCTCCTGAGTTTCACGGGTCCGAGGATCCCATGGCAGCAGATGCCTTTATAGAGCAGTTAGAGCAGATCTTTGCAGTTTTCCGCTGTACTCAGAAGCAGCGAGTGAACTTGGCAGCTTACATGTTCCGAGGGATAGCTCTCCAGTGGTGGAACTCGGTGAAGGCAGTAGTGCAAGCAGAGGTAGTGGCTGAAGAAACTGCATGGGAAACATTCACCAAGGAGTTTATGGACAAGTTCATACCCAAATATGTCAAAGACCAGTGGAAGAGGGATTTTCAAAACTTGGTGCAAGGGGATATGTCAGTGCAGCAATATGAACAACAGTTCACAAGATTGTCTAAGTATGCACCCACACTAGTTGTTCCGGAGGAAGAGAAAATCAGGCGTTTTCTGGATGGATTATCAGCTGATATCTATATGATGATTGGAGACAATCAACGCCCGACATTCCAAGAGGCTGTAAAAAGTGCATATTGGGTTGAAGGTGCATTAAATAAGAAGGCAGCGGAACGGCAAGCCAAATACCAGCAACATCAGTTGAGGCAATCTTCTAGTCAGGGCAACCCAAAGAAACCGAAGTTTCAAGGTCAACCCTCAGGTGGTCAGAAACCACTGTGTAGACGGTGTGGAAAGAATCACCCTACTGAGCAGTGCTACAAGGAGACTGGGGCATGTTTTCATTGTGGACAGCTTGGACATCAAGTTCGAGATTGTCCCAACGGTGGTAGTCAGTTACCAAAATCCCAGCTAGTAGCTTCTCGTACTCCGGCGCAGCCGTGGAGAGCAGCACCTCCGCAGGGGCCACAACAGATTTATCGAGCCCCACAACAGCAGCAGTTGTACCGAGCACCAGCTCCTCAGTATCAGCAGTATAGGGGTGCAGCACCACAGCAACAGAGGCCAGCGCTAGGTCAACAGAGGCCAGTTCAGGGACAACAGAGGCCATTTCAGCAATACAGGCAGCAACCAGTGGGTCAACCAAGAGCACCAAGGCCAGTCCAAGGGCAGCAGAACCAAGCCTATCAGATGGGCAAAGTGTATGCAGTTACGCATGAGGATGCAGATGCTTCTGCAGAAGTCGTGGAAGGTATTGTTCTAATCTCAGAGGTAGAAGCTAAGGCCATTTTTGACCCTGGCTCTACACATTCATTTGTTTCTCATGATTTTGCTAGACATATCAATGAGGCTGTAGTGAGATTAGATATTGCTTTAGTAGTGGGTACCCCAGTGGGCACGCAGGTCCGTTGTCACCAATATTTTCCGAGTACTCGAGTTCAGGTCGGAGATTTCATTTTACCTGCAGACCTGATTCTTTTAACGATGAAGGATTTCGATGTCATACTTGGTATGGATTGGCTAGCGACCTATAGAGCAGTGATGGACTGTTTTAATAAAACCATCAAGTTGTCGTTGCATTCAGACACTGTTGAATTCGTTGGGCAAAGGAGATCAATTCAGACATGCCGGATCTCGGCACTGAAAGCAGAAAGATTGTTGAAATCTGGATGCGAAGGATACTTGGCGTTTATCACGGAGGATAAACAGTCAAAAGGGGTGGAGGATATTCCAGTGGTCTGTGAGTTTCCGGATGTTTTTCCCGATGAGATTCCAGGCTTACCTCCAGTCAGAGAGATAGATTTCTCAATTGAATTGGTACCAGGGACAGCTTCTATTTCTAAAGCTCCATATAGAATGGCTCCAGCAGAACTCAGAGAGTTGAAAACCTAATTGCAGGATTTGTTGGACAAGGGATTTGTGAGACCAAGTGTATCACCTTGGGGTGCACCGGTCCTGTTTGTGAAGAAGAAAGATGGCTCCATGAGGATGTGTATAGATTATAGACAACTCAATCAGGTCACAATCAAGAACAAATACCCTCTCCCCAGGATCGATGAGTTGTTTGACCAGCTTCAGGGAGCTGAATATTTCTCAAAGATAGACTTGAGATCAGGATATCACCAGCTCAGAGTTCGAGATCAGGATATTCAGAAGACGGCATTCAGGACAAGATATGGCCACTACGAGTTTTTAGTAATGCCGTTTGGATTAACCAATGCTCCAGGAGTATTTATGGCCTTGATGAATAAGATATTTACTCCATTTCTCGACCAGTTCATCGTTGTTTTCATAGATGACGTATTAGTGTATTCTCGGTCTCGAGAAGATCATGAGCAGCATTTGAGATCAGCATTGCAGACTTTGAGAGATCATCAACTCTATGCCAAGTTGAGTAAGTGTGAATTTTGGCTTGAGCAAGTCATTTTCTTGGGTCACATCATCAGCAAGGAAGGATTGGCGGTAGATCCAGGAAAGATTGAGGCAGTGGTCAAGTGGCAGAGACCCATGTCTATTACAGAGATTCGTAGTTTCTTGGGTTTAGCAGGTTACTACAGGAGATTTGTGAGAGGATTTTCATCCATTGCTGCTCCATTGACCAGATTAACACGAAAAGATGTGCCTTTCGTGTGGACTGACGAATGTGAAGCAAGTTTTCAGGAGTTAAAGAATAGGTTGACTACCGCTCCAGTACTCACATTGCCTACAGACAATGGTAGATTTGTCATTTACACAGATGCTTCAAAGGTTGGATTGGGTTGTGTGCTCATGCAGGATGGCAAAGTAGTGGCTTATGGCTCTAGACAATTGAAAGAGCATGAGAAAAAGTATACCACTCATGATTTGGAACTTGCAGCAGTAGTCATGGCATTGAAGATGTGGCGTCATTACCTTTACGGTGAGAAGTTTGAAATTCATTCAGACCATAGAAGTCTCCAATATTTGTTTACTCAGCCTGAATTGAACATGAGACAGACCCGGTGGATGGAATACATGAAGGATTTTGACTTTCCAATCAAATATCATCCCGGGAAAGCCAATGTAGTGGCTGATGCATTGAGTCGAAGAGTAGTAACTAATGCATGTTTGAGAGCAGAATGGTCTTGGGCAGAAATTTTTCTCGATTTGGGTGTGACTTTGTATCCAATTGATGATAAGGTTATGTTGGCTCACATGTTTGTTTGGGAACCATAAATCTTGAACAGGATCAAAAGCAGGCAGGTAGAGGATCCTGAGCTAGCTCGAGTGATTGAACAAATTGACAGCAGACCAGATTTCAGATTATTAGAGGGTGTGTTGTATTTTCAAGATCGATTATGTGTGCCAAACATAGAAGAGTTGAAGAATGAGATCATGACGGAGGCGCATCATTCCCGTTATACTATTCATCTGGGTAGTACAAAGATGTACCAGAACCTGCGTAATCATTATTGGTGGAATAATATGAAGAAGGAAGTAGCAGGATTTACAGCAAGATGTTTGGTGTGTCAACAAGTAAAGGCAGAAAGGAAGCAACCCCCAGGACTTTTAAAGCAATTGGAAGTGCCCGAATGGAAATGGGAACACATAACAATGGATTTTATTTCTGGATTGCCATCGATTCATAACAGAGATAGTATCTGGGTGATAGTTGACAGGCTGACAAAGGTAGCACATTTCTTACCAATGAACATGAAGACACCTCGAGATGAATTAGCTCGAATGTATATGGAGAAGGTTGTCACAACTCATGGAGTCCCTCTATCGATTGTATCAGACAGAGATCCTAGATTTTTGGGCAGATTTTGGACAGAACTTCAGGCAGCTTTGGGCACGAAGTTGAATTTCAGTACAGCGTATCATCCTCAGACCGACGGTCAAACTGAAAGGACTAATCAGACACTGGAGGATATGTTGCGAGCTTGCGTCCTTGAGTTTGGGAAGGACTGGCAGAAGAGTCTCCCATTATGTGAGTTTGCATACAATAATAGTTATCACTCTAGTATCGGTATGGCACCATTCGAAGCGTTGTATGGCCGTAGATGCAGAACCCCAATTTGTTGGGAAGAGATAGGTGTCAGAAGTTTTCATGGCCCATCTATTGTTAGTGATACCAGTGAGCAAGTGAAGCAAATCCATGACAGGTTGAAAATTGCTAGAAGCCGGCAAAAGAGTTATGCAGACATGAAGAGAAGAGATCTTCAGTTTGAGATTGGTGAGCATGTGTTTTTAAAGGTGTCACCGACGCGAGGAACATTGCGATTTGGGCAAAAAGGGAAGTTATCTCGGAGATTTATCGGTCCATTCGAGATCTTGGAAAGGATTGGAGAAGTTGCTTACAAATTGGCTTTACCAGCAGAGTTGTCAGCAGTGCATAATGTTTTTCATGTCTCGATGTTGAAAAAGTATATCAAAGACCCTTTGCACGTGTTGCACTATGAGCCATTGGAATTGCAGCCAGATGTTACCTATGTGGAGCGACCGTCTCAGATCATCGACACAAAGGAGCAAATTCTCAGGACTCGGACAATACATTGGGTGAAAGTCCAGTGGGAGCACCATAGTCCTCGAGAAGCCACTTGGGAACTTCGGGACCAAGTGAGGAAGTTGTATCCGTTTCTTCTTCCAGAGGTATGATTTTTATTTGGAGGACCAAATATCCTAAGGGGGGGAGAATGTAAGATCCCGGTCCCACCTATTATATATTTATTATTTTTTTATTAGATATTATTATTATTTTAATTGAAATGTATTTTAGTTATTTAAGTGGTTAGGATTAAGTGGGGCACACGTTAGATTAGATGCGTGGTTTGGTGAGTTGGATTAATGGGTAGATGACCTGACCCGCAGTTTGACCCGACCCAATGACTTAAGCCCATTATTCTCTTAACCTTATCCTCTTATTACGAATGCACATCCTTATCTCTTCCTCTGCAACTATTCCTGTCCCGATCGTTCGTCTTCTTCTTCCTCTTTTCAGCATCCCAAGCCATACCAGCTTTGAGATCTAGCCATCCAAATCAAGATCAGAAGATACCATCATTCTTGGTTCGACCTTCTTATCTCAGGTAACCCTCTCCTCAAGCCATTAGAGAAGTAAATCTATACTCTTGGGTTATCTTCTTCTTTTCCAATGTTAGGTTTGGGTAGGGTTATAATAGATCTGCTCATTTGGGCATTTCTTTTCCATCTCTTATGTCAGATTGGCGATAGGATTATTCTCGAGCGCTGTGGGAATCTTGATTTGGGTATTGGTTAGGATCTGTGTTTTTCTTCAACCCCGGTGAAAGGCAAGTACTTAATCATAATTTGTAGATTTAATATTTTTGTTCCTCTTTGATTTGTGTGATGATGCATGTAGAAGCCCTTCGATGCCTTATTACGATGTTTAATGTTTTAATGATATAAATCTGAGATTGGAGATCAAGACATGGATTTTCTTATTTTTAATGTTACTGTCGACCAGACCTCACAAGTATTCAAACCGTGAGGCTTTGATATTCTATATTGGTTGTGGGGCCAGGTGGACCCCACTGATGATTGATCAAGACCATAGATCTTGTAGTGGACCCGTGGGCGACCATATTAATGAGGGCTGATCGTGGACTCTTGATGAGTGGGACCACTATCCCAGCAGCCCATTTTTTATATCGGTGTTGAGTTCCAACTTCCATGGCAGAACCGAGTTCTGTTTGCTGGAAGGAATAGAGGTGATGACATGTACAATTGTACATAATTGTGAGAAAGAGAGAGAAAGATGATGTAAAGGGATAGGAGAGAGAATGATGTGGACATGTGGGGATTAGACATGTCACAATAGTATTGTATTAAATTTAAATCAATTGAAGAAGTGTGGTACGGTTGTAAACTTGAACATGAGATGAAATAATAATATAAAAAAAAAGGTGCTGTGTTGAGTATGGATAGGAATGGTCTTTGGAAAAAGTGTCTAAGTCATATGAGCATTTGTTTTGAAAATAAAAGGGCCCTAGTTATTTTATAAACTCAATTTAGGCCCTTTTTCTTAGTTTGAGTATGGAAAATATTTTAGATGGATATCTTGGGTTTTCTAAAATTATAAATTAAGATTGTTATTTCTTATTATTTATAAATTAATATTAAATAATATATTTGATTTTGAATGTGTTAAATTTATATTTTTGAACTCTATTATTTGAATCATTGGACCTGAGTAAATACCGACTGGGCATGCGGTATCTTACTAACATGGGGTTTAGTGCTTCATATAACCTCAAGAAAAATCCTAGTGGATTTAAGTTCAACCCATCTCTATTGGAAAATCCTTAATTGGATTTATGCACCATTAATTTAGAATGGATGCGTTGATCTTTTATCTATTAGAGATTCCAGTGGTTGTTGGGTACGAGACTTTATGTTTAACCATAGGATTGGTTTGTGATTATTATTTGACCTTCGCATGCATATATATATGTTGATTTAGGATATCTATTCCTTTAGATGCACACCCTATTGTGTTATGGACTGTAAAGTGGCTTGGCAAATTCTGTATGACGATTTAATTATGATATGAATGTGGAATGGCCAGCACTTTATTTTGACTTAGGACTCTTGTGTCGGAGCCTTATTATTCGGGTCTATTATGCATATATGTTTCTTTTATGTTGGTCATTTTTGAACGACTGCAGATCGTATATGGACGGTTGATCATCGATGTGTCCGGATCACTTATAATCCGCTATGAATGTGAACAGGTTATCCTGATTTTTGTTTATTGATCGGTTGACCACCGACGTTATGGACGGGCTTTCCCGATTATGTAGGGTTGACCACCCACAACGGGGACACTTGTCTCCGTGTGAATCTTATTGCTCCATTTGTTTTATTTGGATTTATGTCATACGTTCATTCGTGTATATCTTCACTTTTACTTCTATATGATCACACTTGTCTTTATTCTTCTCGTAATGTATTTAATTTCGAATTATGATTATGTACTTGCTATTTACTTTGTAATATTTGGTGCATAGGTACCGAGCCCTACTTTACCGAGGAAACGGAGGAGGATCAAATGTTTCAAACGTTTGAGCCAACTGACGAACCCGAGTGGGACGCCGGACAGGGGCGGACCCAAGTGTATTGGGCTAGGGGCTGAAGCCCCCTCCAAAATCGGAAAATACCCACTAGGTCCTTAAGGCCCTTATGTCCGAGCCCCTACTTAAAATTAACCAAAGACCCCACTATCCTTCTCGAAAAACCCAAACCCATTAGTTTACATGATGGGGCACACATTGGATATCCTAGCCATATCCGATTTTATCCATTTTTTTCTTTTTTATGATTAGAAACCATTAGTGTCATTTATTCTAGGGACATTCATGTGCATGCATCCCTCATCACACGGTGAGGAACAAACTTAATAGGGCCCACTTAGAGCCCCACTGATCATGGGACTTGGGGGATGGAAAGAGACATCTTGGATGGGCTCATATATCAAGCAAAGGGTAAATCCCATGCTTTTAACCCCTTCGTCTATGGCCCACAAATTTAACGTCTTATATTAAAGGAAAAAAATTGACCCTTGATCCACTGCTCAATCTATTCAAATTAGTGGAAATTCAAAGGATCTAGTATAATTTAGGCAGTCCCATGTGTGCGGATGGTTCAGATGAATCATAAAGTTGGCGTTGCTATGTTATACCTCACCGTAATATAGTGAGGGATAGATGCACATGAGTATTTTCCTATTTTGTTAATAATATTAAGACTTGACATATTTTTCCCTCTTTCTTGCCTGTTAGGTGAAACCAAATCTATTACTAAATCAATCAAACCAAATTTATTACTAAATCAATCACTTCATTTATAAAAGTGGTTTTATAATATGAATGATGGTTTTAAACATAGCTAGTCTAATTGACCTAACTATTAGTACTTTAGAGTTTAGTCTCATTTACATATTCTAGCTAAAGACTTATACAAATTTTAAAAAAAATTACCTATTCGTAATTTAGTCAAGGAGGACATTTATGTCCTTGCTTGCTTAACTGGTTTAAAGCTTTTCATTTGATATCATCCAATTTGAAGATTGTTTTTTTTTTCCTCATATTTTCTTTTTAAGTAATTTTGAGATCTAGAATAATATCAATTTTACATTGAGCTCCATTGAAAAAGTACAACTCCATTTATTGTGTCAAAGTCTAAATTGGTCGACATGAGAAGGGTGCAATATGTCTGATCAAATTTTGGGCAAACTTAAAATTGACAAGAACCTAAGTTCAACCTGGCCTAACTAATGTTCCCAAATGCCTAACATGAACCTAACCTTAAACCTAACAAGAATTGAATTCATTTTCGATTTTCAGGCAACAACCAAAAGTTAAATCTGTCAATCTAAGATTGGAATTTGGTCAGTTTGGGCCAGTGGGGTTCAGTTTAGAGGCTCAACCAAAGTTTGACAAATGTGTACTTAGTACAAGAGTGGCAAGAATTATCTCTTAAGTAAATGTAATTCATTTTCTCTTTTACCATTATTGTATAGAAAGTACAACAAAATCGTGATTAATTTTTTGAAATAAATATCGTTAGCCCCCGTCAAACGAAAATCCTGGGTCCACCATTGACGCCGGAGACGGTTTCGGAGCCGTCTGAGCCTGCATTAGAGAGAACGTCATCTTAGTAATTCCTTAGATGAACTTTTCTCAATGATAAACCTTTCTTAGTAATTGTTTTATTCATTTTGCAAATTGAATTATTATGTTTATTTGATTTTCGTGATGGTTCATTACTTTGAATACCAATTGAATATAGCTTCCGTTGCATTTAATGAAACTTATTTTGACTCACCACATGTTGAAATTTTATGTGGGTCCACTTTTGGAAGCTTGTGTTGTATTAAACACATGAATTTGAATTTAAAATTTTAATTTTCACGTTTTTCCCCAATTCTTATTTTGGGGACGTGACACCTCCCCTGCCACGTGTCGCTCCCCGCGAAAAACCTGTTGCTTTAATATATATAACTAGCGCTTCGGGGCCCACGCCCAACGCGGGCCTTTAATTCATAATGGGAAAATCCAATTTAAGTTAAAAGTAAACACCAAACTACAGTACTTATTAAGATTTTATACAGTAATATTCATTTCATTTAAATTAAATGTAAATGACCATTAACATATGATTCTTTACACAATCACAGTTAAAATAAATAATTTAAAAGCAATTATTTTAATGATTAATTAACCAAAATGAACATTATTTTGTAGTTGGATAATGGAAAAGTTGTAGGATATTCATGAAGAATGAAACATACAAAAGTATTATGGTATTAAAACACGAATTCACATGTTGCTTTAATATATATAATTGATGCCTGATTGTGGACGTTCAACCATGGGGCCTACAATGCAAAATCATTTTTATTATTATTTTGACATTAATTAGCACATCTCTACATATCATGGACATGGGCTAAGCACCGGCTTGTGATGCTAGGAGGACTACAATTTTTGCAGACTGTAACTTATTCATAAATTAAATTGCAGTGGTGGGAGATTAATAATTAGTGATAATGAATATGCCAAGAATTCATCATAGAGTGGGGCATCTTCATTTTATTCCAATAGAATATTGTTTTCTCCAACAATAGTACATATCATGATTTTTCCAAAATAAAAGAACTATACATACAAAAATCACAAAAAATGGTAAAAAAATAAATCTAAGAGCACTTCAATTTTTGCAAACTATAACTTATTCATAAATTTAAATTTAATATTTTTTTTAAATATGATAATAAAAATACATATATAATAAATAGTGATAAAAGGCCTTGTTATATAGAATTTAAATTTATTGGATTGGTTTGATCAATCACTCACGTTTTTAGAAACATGGTATCTCTCAATGATCTGCAATACAAAAAATGCATTAACAATTAAATCGAGAATAAAATAGATCTGATCAAAACATGTACCCGAATGCAGAAGAATATTTCGTTGGATCTCTAGAGAGTTTTTGACCTACAAGAAGAAAGGAAAATGTGAGGATAAAAATATAAAGAGTGGTAACGATAAAAAAAAATAATAAAAAAAACTATTAATAAAATATGTTTTTAACAGAAGAAAAAAACATAAATCAAAATAAGCCGGCCTCTTCATAAAAATAAAATAATAAAAATAGAACTACATGAAAAAAAACTAAACAGAAAAAAATAAAGAAACATAGATCCTATGTTTCACTCATATAGGGCTATATTTTAAAAAAAAAAACGGCCTCTTCATCAAAATATAATAATAAAAATAGAACTACATGAAAAGTTACCGCTAGTGTACGCATATTAATGGGCATTCTCATTTATTAGTTGGATAAAACAGAAAAGATAAATAAACATTAAGCCTTAATAAGATAATTTCAATGATATGTTATGAGGATTCAAGGAGAGTAACAGTTTGCTGCAGAAGCCCAACAATTAAACACTCCTTCAGTTCATCCACGCCTCTGTCGAAACCACCCCATCTCTCAAATCAAAATGTCCTTGATACAGCAGAACTCGACTCTTCTTCACCAATTCCTCCACCATAAACTTCACACTCTTTATCACATCACTGTGCAAAGCACTTTCCACACATCACTGCATTCAACCCAAACCATATCTTTATCCACACCCAACGCCTTCTTTACCTCTTCCTTATTTAGAAGAACACTGACCATTTGTGATTGGTAAGGTTTCTTCTTGGTCAAATCATAAAGTGTAGCCAAGCATGTGGCATTCTCCAACCAACGCAATACCCGGTTCCGCGCATTCGTGGCCTCGCTCCAGTTCCCTATCGAGTCAGCCTCACCGCCACAGCCTGAAGGAAGAGAGGGAGATGGCAAGAGAGGTAGAATTCATTCAGCCTGTGGTTATGTTATAGTATATATAGAGGAAAATGGTTGTGGTGGAAAACGATGGTGCAGGTGAGGTTGAAGTGCAGGGCGTAGCAGGTGGGTGTAGGTGCAGGTGAGGGTGCAGTGATAGAAGAAAAGAGAGAGAGAAGAAGGGTGGAGAAAAGAGGGTGAGGTGCTGCGCAGGGAGGAGGAAGAAGAGAGGCGGAGGTGGTGGCTATGGGTGAGATTGGTCCGCGCAAGGCTGGGGCGTAGGGATCTGCATGTGGGAGATGAGATTGAAAGAGGGAGATGGAGATGGTGGAATGGGTCTGGGTTGATGCGCAGGGAGAAGAGGAAAGGAGGAAGGAAAGAGAGGGAGAGGAGGAGGTGGACAAGAAGAAGATGGAAGAATGAGAAGAAGATGGGGAAGGAGAGAAGATGATGCAGGAGCAGGTGGAAGTGGTGCAGGTGGTTGCAGGGAAGGAAAAGAAGTGCAGGTGTGTGCAGGGAGGGTGATGGGTGCCTGCGCAATGGGCTGGGCAGGGCGTGGGAGCGAGAAAGGGAGGAGGGAGAGCAGAGGAGGGAGAAGAGGAAAGGAGGAAGGAAAGAGAGGGAGAAGGAGGAGGTGCAGAAAGAAGAAGATGGAAGAATGAGAGAGGAAGGAAGAAAAAAAAGAGATGGGTTCAGGTGGTGCGCAGGTGGAGAAAGAAGAAGTGCAGGTGGGTGCAGGTGGTTGCAGGGAAGGAAAAGAAGTGCATGTGTGTGAAGGGAGGGTGATGGGCGCCTGCGCAATGGGCTGGGACCCTGGTAGTCTTCTGATAGTGCGACCCAGGAAGCCAGGGCTCAGGATCCAAGTTCGAAGAAGATCTTGGCTATGCAAGAAGAGTTGAGAGATTTCTGTGCGAGTACAAACGCCATATGTCCTAACATTGCACTGCAGAGAGATCTCGCTGTTTACCTCACTTATTGGCTTGGTGAGGCTATTTTTGCTGGAGGAGATGGAACGCACATCAGGCCGCATTGTATTTTTCCGGCTTGTCAGATGGCGTTTGGAGAGCAGCTTGCTTTGGTGCCAGCTCTTTACTCGTACCTGTGTACCGAACTGCAGGCTGCTGCTTTTTTTGGTTCGGCTTGGGCTCCCTATGAATAGGAGATTTTCAGCCCACATCTTTTATTCATGGTATGTGTACCACTGTCCTGGCTTCCACCGGCTGGGTGACGCACAGGATGATGATCCTCTGATGATTCGGCTGGCTAAGGGCAAAGCCGTGTCCGAATCACTTTTGTTTGCCCGCATGAGGATTTGACGGTTCAGGGACATCGAGATGGGGCAGTCTTCAGTGAAGCTTTCTCCAGAGTTGCGGAAGAAGGCTTTTGATTTTGGTGCCTCCCGAGACTCTACCAGGGCGGGGTCGGGAAGGCATTACTCCTTGACGAACGTAGAGAAGGAGTGGCTTTTCAGCATACGTGTCGGCACAATGGTGTACCACAGACATCTTTTCGTCGACATCCAGCCATATGTACCCTCTCACTTTGCTTTGCAGTTGGGCTTTTCTCAAGGCGTTGTTGGAGCGCCTTCAAGCATGGTGAAGCGCTTTGGAGGTTTACAGGATGAGAGAAATGCATGGGATTTCTATAGTGCTGAAGACACTATAGCCATGATCTCTATCCTGTGTTGTTGACTTCCCGGACTGCCGGCTTTGCGAAGTGGTTCGCGGAGAGCTTTTCGGCATATCGGGGGCTTTATAAGAAGGAGCTTGATGTGAAGCTGGCATCTAGAAAGGGCCTTGAAAAGTCGGATGGTGTCCGGAGAGAGGAAGCTTGGGCCTTCCTTTCTGGAGAGAAGCACAAGATAGGCTTTCTCGGTGACCAGGGCGTCATTGGTTCTAAAGCTGTTCGAGAAATGCCTGATGAGGCTTTAGAGCAGCTAGAACAGGAGGAAGCCGAACTTGGTACTTGGATGCAAGCGGCGCAAAGGCAAGCTTCCGTGGAGTCTACTGGCAAGAGTAGACCATCCAGTGAGGAGTCAAGTGGGAAACCTGACTCTGACAGCGGGGCAGGTTCCTCTAAGAAGCGAGCCCGCAGGAGTAAGAGCAGGAGGAGTCATCATCGCAGCAAGGGGCAGCATGAGGACTCTCCTAACTTGGAAGTACCTCTTACTATCAATGAGGAGGCGCCAGGGGATGCTGACGAGCCTCCAGAGAAGAGAAGCCGAGAAGAAGAGACAGCCGGTGAAGGTATGATTCTTCCTTTTTCTCTTTCCATTTCTTTTCATGGGATTTTTCCATGTCTTGATTTGTTTTCTCTCCCTACTGCTCCTCTTTTTTTAGCAGAGGAAGATTTGGCGATGCCTGAGGTTCCAAACTGATGAGGTGGTGACAGACCTTGTCGGGGCACCTGAAGAAGAACCGAGGGACTCTGGAGTGAATCCAGAATCTCCAATTGGTATGACTTTTTTTTTTCTTTCTTTTTTTTTTGTCTGTGACTTGGTTTGCTAACATTTTTCTTGTCAACTGACTTGCCACAGGATTTCGATGACTTTGAACCATCGATGGACGCAAATGTTGATGATGCTTTCGATGAGTTCATGGAGGAAGAGAGTCTTCCGCCAGTCGTCGATGAAGGCATTTGTAGTAATAACCCTGATAATGATTTTCAAACAGGATCATATTCATACCTTTTTGTGTTTCTTTGGCAGGTTTTGAGGTGACAGCGGAGAGTCCGTTGCTTCCTTCAGAACCAGAGCAAGAGATGCCAGAGGTCGATCCAGAGGTAGAGACTTCTGGGACTAATTCTAACACTGTTGAGGAGATACCTCGTGCTGAGATTCTTTCCCGAGCAGCTCCAACTGGAAAGAGTTTCTTTTGTTACTCTTCCAACGAGTGATGACATGAGCAGCCGACCAATGGAGTTGGGCGAATCTTCAGCTGGACCATCTCTTATTTTTGCGAAGAAGGTGGTGGTGCGGGTTCTGAGCTCTTGGATTGAGACTCCTTTCTGGGCACTTGGATGCCGGATTTGGCATGATCTAGCATGCACAGGAGATTCTCAGTGATGCCGAGAGGCTGGTCTGGATGTCACAGGTGCCAGGGCAATCGTTGATAGGATCATTGCACTGGGTGATAAGTTGTTTGAGACCATGGGTTTTGCTGACGACCAGTTCTTCAAGGAGATGTTCCCCGGACCCCTGCTGATAAGGCTAAGTCTGACCTGAATGAGGCTACACAAAGCAGGAAGTAGATAGTCCGAGAGAAGAACTTAGAAGAGCTAGCCATCATTGGGCCGACACATGACCTTAACATCCTTGATAGGGAGGTCAATGAGGCCAGGAAACGTCTTGAGCATTTAAGGCACAAGTCGCTGCTAAGTGGGCTGCTATAACAGAGGCTCGCGATAGGGAGAGTGCTCTGATTCGCTGGGTTACAGATGCTGATCGAGTCCTTGAACGGAAGTTTCAAGAGGACAAACAATGGCAAACTGCTCGGGATAAGCTTTCCGGTGTGAAAGAAGGGTAACAGCCAACCCCAGCATCTCATGGCAAGTTCCTGAAGAAGCGTGCCCTGAAATCCCTGACGGCTGAGGCCAAAAGTTTGCTTGAGGAGCTGAACTCTTGGCTGGAGACCATTTTTGGCTGAGCTCCTGATTTTGTAGCAGAAACTATCCTTTTTTTTTTTGGTACCACATGTATTTTTTTTGGTACTCTTTTTTTTTTGTAGTGCTTGTGAACACCTTTCTTTTTTTTTGGTACCACATGAATTTTTTTGGTACTTTTTTTTTTTTCCCTACGCTCACTTAAATCTTTTTGTGATGAAAGTAATTGCTAAATGGGATGCTTTTTTCTATTTTCCCTACGCTCACTTAAATCTTTTTGTGATAAAAGTAATTGCTAATGGGATTTGATCAAAAGCTTGTCATTTTGTGAAAATCTTTTGTCAAATGATCGTTTTGGCATGAATGCCAGATTTTGTTTTTGGCATGGAAGCCGATTTTGTGGCATTGATAGCCGGTTTTGGTGGCATCTATAGCTGGGTTTTTTGAAAGCCAAAATTTTTTTTGTGGCATTGATAGCCGTTTTTTTTGTGGCATTGATAGCCAGTTTGTGGCATTGATAGCCAGTTTTGGTGGCATCTATAGCCGTTTTTGGCATTTATAGCCGGTTTGGTTTTTCAAAAATGCAAGTATCGACTAAACTCGCCTCCCTGCTGATGTTCTTGCAAGTATCGATGGAATGTCGCATCCTTGCTCATTCTGTTGTGAGTATCGATGGAATGTCGCATCCTCGCGAATTTGGGTGCAATTATCGACGGAATGTCGCATCCTTGCTTTTTCAAAATTTTGGTTTTGCAGGTACTGACTTGATGTCGTTTCCCCATGATTTTTGAAATTTATGGTTTTCTCGAACCTTTGGGTTATGGATATCAACTGAAATGTTGCGTCTCCATGGTCTTTTAGGTTTTTTCGAACCTTTGAAATTTGGGTGGTGGATATCAACTGAAATGTTGCATCTCCACAGTTTTTTGGTTTTTTTTTTTTTGAACCTTTGAAATTTGGGTTGTGGATATCAACTGAAATTTACATCTCCACGGTTTTGGATTTTGCAAGCATCGACGAAATATCGCTTCCCTATGATTTTGGAAGTGTCGAACGTGGTTCGCATGCTTTCGATTTGTGCAAGTATCGACTAAACGTCGCTTCCCCGTGGCATTTCGAAAAACCATTTTTTTTTGTTTAAAGACACGAGGGTCATAAGTTTTGACCTAAAACCATTTAGGCGGTAAAAGGTAGGGTGGACTAGGGTGGAAATCCCTGAATCCGGATTTTGTTTCAAACCATTAATTTTTAGTTCAAGGGTTGAAAATTTTGGTCAAGTTAGGGAAAGGTTCCTAAACTTGGATTTTTGAACATTGAAACGATGAAAGTAAGCATTGTTTAAAATTCTAGAAATTTCAACATTTGACATGAAAATTCTAAAAAAGGTGGGTTTAGCGAGCGTGTACCTAGAAACCGGTTTTGGCCGTACAAGCATTGCTCTTACCCCAGTTGGGTAAGTCTTCAAGTGTAGTACAGCTTTAAGAACTTGCCGTTGATGGGCAGCATACATCTGTCACCTTCCATGTTTAGGAGTGCGTATGCGCCGTTGGAAAAAACCTTGTCGATAACGTAGGGTCCCTCCCATTTTGGCTTAATTTTGCCTTTGGACTTGTGAGCGAAGACCATTGGTCTTTTTACCGCAAGAACCAAGTCACCCTTTTTGTAGGCATGTTGTCTGACCTTTTTGTCGAAAGATCCTGCCATGCGTGCTTGGTAAAGTTCAATGCTTTGTTGAGCTCATGGAGTCGCAATTTGACATTGCTTTCTTGAGTCATGTCATTTTGCAAAGATACTCTCAAGGAAGGAATTTGTACTTCCAAGGGCACGACAGCTTCGCATCCATAGACCAAGGAGAATGGTGTGCTATGGGTTGGTCCTCGAACGGTGGTTTGATAGGCCCACAAAGCTTCAGCTAGTTTGTCGCTCCAGTCTCTTTGTGACTAGAGACCATTTTTTTGAGGATTTTGCAGAGTGTCTTGTTGAAAGCTTTTGTTAATCCGTTTGCTGCCGGATTGTATGGAGTCGAAGGACAGCTTTGGATTTTGAATTTGTCGCAGAACCTGTAGAATCGATGATCCCGGAATTGTGGTCCGTTATCATGGACGAATCTTTTGGGTATACGGAAACGGCAAATGATGTTGGTGCGCAGGAACTGAAGGACTGATGAGGTCTTCATTTCGTTGAACGCAAATGCTTCTGACCACTTGGAGAAATAATCCGTAGTGGCGAAGATGAAGCGATGACCTTTGCTCGAAGGGGGAGAAATAGGACCTATGATGTCCATACCCCAGGCTTCGAAAGGCCTTGAAACCGCTATAGGATGTAGCCATTCTGGAGGCATGTGAATGTAATCTCCATGAACTTGGCATTGTTGGCAGCGCTTAGCAAATTGCATTGCGTCAGCTTCCATGGCAAGCCAATAATAACATAACCTTTTTATCTGATCATAGAGCTTGGGACCAGCCTGATGAGCTCCTCAAAGACCAGCATGAACTTCTTTGAGTGTTTCTTTAGCCTCTTGTTGTGACAAGCAGCGTAGAAGTACTCCGTTGAAGGATTTTCTGTAAAGGATTTTTGAAGAATATCCAAATGAAAGCTTGGGGTTCGCCTTTGGATGCTTACCCATTCTTTTGGATCTTCAGGTAGGATTCCGAACATAATGTAATCAATGAACGGATCCCTCCAGTCGCTGATTGAAGTTTAAATGATTGAAATCCGACTTCCAACCACTTGGTGGCATTCAGCAACTGCTTGATGTGTGTTAAGAGGAGGAAGGATTCTTCTTTCGCACACTGTGATTTGCATATTTTCCCCTTCCTGGATTGCCATAGATGCGGCAAGTCTAGCCAGGGCATCTGCATGTATGTTTTCACCTTTACGAATGTGGGTGATGTGACAGATGTCAAACTTTTGCAGAAGCGATTGTGCTTTGTTGTAGTAAGGCAGCAAATCTGGCTTCCTAACTTCAAATTTCTGATTCATCTGGTTGATGATCAGTTGAGAGTCTCCAAAGACTTCCAGCATGGTGATACCGGATTCGATGGCGAGTTCCAATCCTAGGATCAGAGCTTGATATTCAGCTGTATTGTTTGTGCATGGTTCCGGTAGCAAGAAAGCGTGTGGAATCATGTATTTGTTGGTGCTAACAAAGAGGATGCCAACTCCCGAGATCAGCTGTCTTTTTTCATTTGTCCTGGTTGCACCATCAAAGTACATGTCTCAGGAAGCATTTTGTGAGAAAGTCTCCACATTGTAGACTGTTTCGTCTGGGAGATCATCTCTGAGTGGAGAATCTTTAGGCAATGGATGCTCTGCGAGGAAGTCCGCTAGAGCTTGCCCTTTGATTACCTTTTGTGGTACATACCTAATATCAAATTGTGAAAGAAGGATGGACCATTTTGCCAGTCGAGCATTGAAAGAACCTGCCTTTATGACAAGGACCTTCAAGAGGTTGAACCTCGAGACCAGGTAGACTGTGTTGGAAAGCAAGTAGTGATGTAGCTTTTGTACGGCGAACATCACTGCAAGACATTCTTTTTCGACTGGAGAGTAGCGATGCTCTGCACCTACTAGCATGCGGCTGAGGTAATATAGAGCAGCTTCTTTTCTTTGATCATTTTCCTGTGCAAGCAGAGCTCCCAAAGAGCGATCAAGGGCTCTTGTGTACAAGATGAATTGTTTTCCAGTGGTAGGAGCAACTAACACTGGAGGTTTTGTCAGGTATGACTTGATATCTTGGAAAGTAGCTTCACAGTCAGCATCCCAGACAAAGTTTATACCTTTTTTCATCAACCGGGAGAATGGACAGCATTTCCCCGAAATATTGGAGATGAACCGTCTGATGTAGGCCAATCTCCCTTGAAGCCCTTTGAGTTCTCTCAAGGTTCTTGGAGAGGGCATTTCTAGAATGGCTTTGACTTTTGGGGTTAAGCCCTATTCCAGCTTTCCGAACTAGGAATCCGAGGAACTTACCCGCCGAGACGCTGAAGAAGCATTTCAAAGGATTCATTCGCAGTTTGTGTTTGCGAAGCCGGAGGAAGACTTCTCGAAGGTCTTCGAGATGATCTTCTTTTCTTTTTGATTTTTACGGCGAGGTCATCAACATAACATTCAACTGTCTTGTGCTGCATATCTTGGAATATCTTCATCATAGCCCTCTGATATGTGGCACCAGCATTTTTCAGACCAAATGGCATGACAGTGTAGCAATACACGCCAAATGGGGCCCGAAAAGATGTATGTTTTTCATCTTCAGGATGCATCTTTATCTGATTGTAGCCAGAGAAACCATCCATGAATGTCATTCGCTCGAATCCACAGGTATATCAATCATTACCTCTGGTATGGGGAGCGGAAATTCATCTTTAGGGCATGCACCATTCAGGTCTCTATAGTCAATACAGACCCTGATCTGCCCGTTTTTTTGTCACGGGGACAATGTTGGCCAACCATTCAGGATGATGTTCCTCACGGATAAAGCCGACGTTTTTTAGTTTTTGAACTTCTTGTTCAATTTTATCCATCACATCTAGAAGGAATCTTCTTTGGCCTTGCTTGACAGGCTTGATGTCTTCTTGAAGATTGAGTTTGTGGACCGCTATTTTGGAGTCTAAGCAAGGCATTTCATCGTAAGACCATGCAAAGCAATCAACGAACTCACGAAGAAAAGGCGATATACTCGGGTAACTCATCATCCTTTATATTCTTGCTTATGAATACAGGACGTGGGTTATCTGGTGTTCCCAAGTCTATCTTTTGAACAGGATCTTTTGTTGGAAGGTTCGAAGATGGTTCCTCCACAATATTTTCGGAGGCTTCCGGCTCAACGAAACCTTCTGGGGTTTCAAAGGCATTTCCAGACCAAGGTTTTGTTCCTTTCCACGGGTCTTCTTGATCGGTAATCTTCCCAAGGCTTGCTATGAGATGATCCCAATTGCCTGTTGAGACCGGGTCAAAGTAGGCTACTTCTTTTGGAGATGAGGGTTCTTTTGGGTCAGAAGACCACATGTCTGTACCATCGGACAACTCCTCTTCATTCTCAGAGAAATCATGCCAATTGGATGAGCTTCCTGGATCTTTGTCAGGTGACTCATCGAAGAGATATCCAGGAAAATCGATGTCTTCATGGGTAGGAGATGTTGAGGCTTGGTCAGTAAATAGAACTTTAAGCCTTTGTGTCAACTGTCTCAGGGGAGTCTCCAATCTTCCAGCTAGCTTTTGGTTAAGACGGGCCCCAATGGCATGAGAATACCACGTCCTTCTCCCAAACCGACTGGGTTTTGAGCGTCATAGCCCATTTTCTTCATAATAGCTTGTGCCACAGAACTATATAAGGATAATTGAGGCATACCTTCATTTTGGAAAGGTTCAAGCATGGAGTTTGATGAAGAAGCATCCGATCTATGAAAAGATCAGTTTTTCCTTTGCTGAAGTTGCTGGAACAACGAAGGAAGCTGACGTAGGATCTTCTATGTCAGAAGTTGTCTCCATTGGAGTAAGAGCAGGCTGAACTTGCTGAGTGTCAGCTTGGCTTGACGATGTGTCGTCTTTTGGCTCTGAATCCGAATCCATGTCTTGCATGATAGACACGAAAGAGACAACAAATTTGCCCCCAGGCTTTTGCTTTGCCTTCTTCACTTTAGTTGTGATGACCAAAGGCTTTGAAGGTTTGAGGGAGATGATGAAGGGAGTTTGAATGCTCTCTTCGGATTTACCGGATGGTTTGTTTTCTTCCAGTGATTGTTGAGGAGCCTTGCCTTTATCTTTCTGGAGATTTTCGGCAAAGGGTGCTGTGTGCTTCTCCTCTTCTTCTTTTTCACCTTCATACATTTGTGAGTCTGCAAAGTGGACTTCTTTACCTTTGAAGGGTTTTCTGTCCGCAAAGACTCGATGTGTCATGTCGTCGTTGCCAACAAACTTGATGCATTGATGTAAAGTTGAAGGACAACACCATTCTCGTGGATCGAAGGGCGTCCGAGAAGGATGTTGTAGCATGAAGGGGTTTTTATTGCATACACAGTGACCTCAGAAATAAGATCACCAATCTGTAACTTGAACCTGATTTTGCCGATAGGCCTTTGAGTACTCCCATCGTATCCAAAGATAGATAGATGTGTGGCTCAGCTTGCTGGGTGGGATGCCCAACTCTTCGAGAGCCGATGTGGAGATGAGGTTGAGTGCAGAACCTGGGTCGATCTGAACTCTGTGCATAGGCATTTCCTTGATGTACCCTGTGAAGTACAGGGGTCGGTTATCCCTTGTTTCTCCAAGTAGGAGGTCGTCCTTTGTGAAGGCGATGGTTGCACTGGCTGCTTTTTTAATCGAGAGGCATTCAATGCATGATCCCTTAGTTTTCATTCTTTTCTCCCTTTGAGGAAGCTTCTGAGTTTTTGACCCGGTAATCCATTTCAATTTGGAGGACTTGCGGGGCATGTTTGTCGACATCCTCATTCAGCTTTTGTAATTCTGAAACGAGATTATCATGAGTGTGCGGAGACATTCGCAACAAATCTAGGATGTGCAGACATGTAGGTATGTGCTTGAAGTGTTCAATCAAGTCATACTTGAAAGCCTCCTTAGGGCCTGCATGTTCATCATTGTTGCCACTAGGGGCGCTTACAACATCTTTTCCTGAAGGATTTACATATGTAAAGGAAGATTGGTTGTAATTTTTGTGGTAGTCCCGGCCAGAGCGGGTGCCTCTACCAACTTCAAGAGCTTCTTGAGAAGGGTCTTCGTTTGGAAGATTGTCTTCAGGATCAAGAGGCTGTCGTTTTTCATTTGCTGAGGGTATCAGCAGTAGAGTTGCCATCCTCAGTGATTGTGTTGCACGGAGCATTTTCTGAGAACAAGTCCTGAATAGCATCCAGCAACCTTTATTCTTCGTTGACCAATTCATCGTCCCAAGCATCAATAGCTGGGAATTCTTCAGTCAGGAAGGGTGTGAACTTTGAAGTCACAGTCTCAGAGAAGAACCTGAGAGGGTGTCATCTTAGTGAAAGTCACGTGAGATTAGGTGGCTCCAGAAGATACATTGCTAGGCGTCGCCGGAGTGTAAGTGCTCTCATCAGACGATGCTTCGGAAGAGTTATAATCCCGAATTATCACATTACAGGAAGCTCTGACAGGAGACGTTGCCTGATCGCAGTCAGACTCATCCTTGGATGTAAGAGGATCGTCTATCCAGCAATTTTCTCCATTTTCTGGACTTAAGGGAGGATGTACCTGATGGTCTTCAGGGACTTCAGGCTTGGATTACGAGGAGGCTTGTTGACGCGGTCTTGCTCTTGTTCTAGAGCGAGACGCTGCAAGATCCTTGCATATTCTTCAAGATGAGTAATGGGAGCCAAATCTTCTTCTTCATCATCTCTTTGTGGCTCAACATTGTTGATTTCCACTGGAGCAATGAGGGGTGCTGGTTCAACAGCATTTTCTTGTACAGCCTATTGGTCTTCTTCATCATCAGACCAGGATCCTTGTGGCTGTAGGGGGTTATACCAGATTACTGGTATAAGATGATTCTCAGGAACCCATTCTTCATCAGAGTGATATTCTCCTATTTCAAGGGACTCCTCCCACTCGTCTGTGTAGTTGGATCTGAATCCATCATCGGTGTCGTTGGACTTGTATCCATCAATGGAGAATCCAACTACCGAATTACAAGAGTATGATGCCTCCTGCATGGCTTCTTTGAATTGAGGCGGCATGAAATCACTAAGAGTGAATTTTCTTACCCCCTTTGAAGTCTCTGGAAGGGATGTTTTTGTTGCTTCCAGTGAAGTGGTAGAGGAAGCCTCTGCCTTTTCGTTGACTTCTTATTTTGGCTGGGTCTTCTCTTGCCTTTTGAGCTTGAGGAGATATTTCCTAGCCTGCCTTCGCTGTTGAGCTGTAGGGTTTGTTTTCACGACCTCCCAATTTTCATCTTCAGGAGATCGGGATGTACCCATATGGGTTGTCCGTCTGGTGTCGGGTAAGGAACCAGTTCCTCAGACGCTTGGATTGAGTTTATCACCTTAAAGGAAGTTGTGATCTTTCTTCAGTGACTTTGATGTTTGTCCACATGTCACCATGTTGACGGAGGCAGACCCATAGTTTTTGTCAAAGGTGATGACTCCGTTTTTCCACATCTCGTTTATTTTCTCCCTCACAATGAAACATTGATTGAGAGGATGCGAGATCATCTGGTGGTATGGACAGTACCGAGGATCGTTGGTTTTGCCAACATCACCCGGTCTTTTTGGTTCAGGCAAGGTGAGCTTGCCGTTTGCCACAAGAGCCCCGAAGATTTCATCAACATCTTCATCAAACAGGTATTTCTTCTCTACTCGTTCTTTGAAGGCATCTGAGAGTTCAGGTCTCTTACCAGCAGCTTTGTTTTCAGCTTTCTTTGGTGGCTGAGGAGCTGACCTGGTCTGCACATTGAGGACCTCTTTCTTCTTTGGTTTAGAGTTGCAATGGCGGTTGGCTCTTTTCTTGATGATTTCTGACTGTTGAGGTCTTTAATCACTGTTTCACGCTTCCATGGAAGCTTCTAGGAGTTCTCCTTGGTTTTTTGATTTGTTGCCATGATCATGGAGCGGATTCTAGCTCTCATGTTGTTTCGGCAGATGTCGACTAGCGGCGCTTGTGGCAATACATTAGAGCATTTGTATGCCATTGCTTTCCACTTGTGAATGAAGTCATATGTTGACTCATTCTCCCCCTGTTTTAGGCTGCACAACTGAGCCATAGTAGCGGGATGATCCTCACCTTTGAAGTGAGTTAGGAAGCATGTCTCTAGCATGGCCCAATTTTTGATGGAGTCCTCCGGCAGAGTGGAGTACCAATCGAAGGCCGTACCTTTTAGGGTACTTACAAAGAGGATCTTGAGTGCATCTTGATCCGCGATAGCTCCCGTCAGGATCTTGAAGTGGATGACGTGCTGTCTGGCTGATCCTTTCCCCAATATGTTTGGAGAGTGGGATGCTTGAATTTTGTGGGGAACGGGACCGAGTCCATCCATATGGGATATGGTGGCTTGATCCTATGCTCCTTGAGTATATCCTCTTCTTTTGCTTTGGCGAGGATACTGTCTACGTCCTTTTTGGTAAGGGCGCCTGACTCATTTTCTTCTCCATTTACCTCATCGTCTTGATGATTCAGAGGAGGTTCATTGTTCGCCTGATTTTAGAAGGCGAGGACAAGGTTTTCCATCAGAGTTTCAATCCTCTGTTGGCCTTGTTCCAACTGCTGGATGCGGATGATCGCATCATCTTGAGGTGGATTGCTAGGTGGTGGCTCAGAATTTGTAGCCAAGACGTTCATCCTTCGTGATTCGAACGAAGAAACTGTCCTGGTGACTGAGCTGGGGCTCATTCTTTTTGAAGAAGAGCTTGAGGAAGCATCATTCTGCCATCCTTTGCTTGAAGGAGTAGGGGATTCTTCTGAGCGTCTTCTTGTCCTAGAGACGCTGCAGGTCATCGGACGTCGTACATGGATTTTGGATGCTGACTTTTGGCGTCTTCTTGTTTTTCCAACCATATGGACAGCAACAACTTGGTTGGGTCTATCTTTTTTGACCCATTTGGGAGAGACTTGAAGTGTAGGAGGCTGGGTCCTTTGTTCTCTAGCCTCTTTTGCCGATATGACACGCGGCGGCGTATATGACGAGCAACTTGAGCTTCGGTCAGCTCCGGCTGGGCTTTGATGATGAAGGATGTGCTCCCTCGAGCGCAGCAGCCGAGCCTGTCTTCTTTGTAGCTGGGCAAGGACAGGATGCGAACCCTATCCTTCGCCTGTTGCAGCGAAGCTTTGAATTTTTGGAGTCGGCCCCTGTAGAGATGAAGGGTCGAACTACAAGTTTGTAGGCCTTAGCAGGTGCTTGCAGAGGCCTTGATGCATGACTTGATTTTGGGCTTGTAGGAACAAGCTGGCTCATGCTGGGTTGATTGGGAGTCAGGTTGGAGATGGGTCTCTCCTCTTTCATGTAGGCAAGAGGGTAGAACTGGTTCTCCTTGAGTGGGGCCAGGTATGCTGGCTTGGTGGATGTTTGGGACCTTCTTTGTTTTGTGAAGGTCTTGGAGACCAAGTCTCGGGATAGACCTGGTCGTTTGTGGGTCGAGGCCTAGTGGGGGTGCCACGGGCTTCGGGCCTTTTGGTGCTCGCCTTTGGTGTCATGGCAGTGACACATTGAGAGGCGAGCTTCTGCTTCTTGGAAGGAGCAATTTGTTCTTCGGGAAGTGGGAATGGTCCCAGCGTCCCAAAGACGATAGTCCGGGGAGTCACGGTCGACCCGGAGTTTAGAGAGTTACCTAGGGAGTTGACGCTTCGGCAGCTGATGGGGCGCTTGTAGGTGCGCGTGGTTTGCTTCTGTTGAAGCATAAGTTGGTGCTTGTTCTCGTTGAAGGTAATGGTTAGTGAAGCTGCCATTGTTAGTTTTCGAAAAGTTTCTGAAACAAGACCACATCCATTAGTAATCACAAGAATATAATGATCATAAATGGGAAATCTATGGTTTTGTCTTTGCAAATTGCTCGAGGGAGATGACCCAAGCAATATGAAGAAGGCAGAAAGCCATAGAGGGTATAATTGTTCTGATCGCAGGTATGGAAGCCCTGAATGAGCGTCCCATTGACTGTTAGAAGCAATTGTGAACTAAAATTCGACTTATCGAGAAGCAGAGCTTGCTCGAGGTAAGAAGAATATAAAGTTGGAGTTACAAATGTGCCAGTCGCGAATAGAGTAGACCCTGAAAGGGCGTACTAGTACCGCTAGACACAAATGTTTGGAGACCGCATCCATGAGATGAGATTCCCTATTTTGAAAGGTCAAGATTGGACTCATCAAAGAGAGAAGATGGTATTCCGATCCAAATACGGTCTCAGCGATTTCCGCGAGCGCCAGTATTCAGAAGGAAATGAACCATAATTTCTCGGATCTAATCCAAAAATGACGATTTGTTTTTTTGAAAGGCCAATATCGGGTTCATCAGAGAGAGCAAAAGGCACTCCAATCTGAACACGGGCTCAGCGATTTCCGCGAGCACCAGTGCTCAGAAAGGAGAAGACCAAGATTTCTCCAATCTAAACCTAAATTGACGGAAGTTTTTTTTTTTTTGAAGTTTTTTTTTCAACTTTTTTTAAAAAAATCTTTTTATTTATTTTTTTTTTTTAATTTTTTTAAAGATTTTTTTTTGAAATTTTTTATTTTATTTTATTTTAAAATTTTTATTTTTGAAAAAAAATTATTTAAAAGACGCGAGAGTACACATAGGCCTCCTAACCCGGTCTTATGAAATCTCGATTGATAGAATTGCCCCCAGATAAGGGTAGGATTACTTAATGAACCCGTTTGGAGGACCCTTGCCTAGAACAATAAGCTGTCTCCACACTCTGGATAAGGCTTTTCTTGAATCAACCATGATCAAAGAACGCAGTTGGTTTAACCTTAGTGGTCTATGTCTTTTTTTTTTTGTTTATATATATAATTTAGATCTTTAATGAACTCATCGAAGAGAAACGATGGCCCAAAACCTTAGTCGAACAGGCTCAACATTTCTGTAAGCACGATGAACGATAGGAAAGGATCAAGGTTTCTCAATTTTGAATCCAAAATGAGAAATCTGATTTTTGTTTTTTTTTATTTTTTTTATTTAGATCTTTAATGAACTCTCGAAGATAAACGATGGCCCAAAACCTTAGTCGAACAGGCTCAACATTTCTGCAAGCACGATGAACGATAGGAAAGGATCAAGGTTTCTCAATTTTGAATCCAAAACTCCGATTTTTTTTTCTAGATCTTTAATGAACTCATCGAAGAGAAACGATGGCCTAAAACCTTAGTCGAACAGGCTCAACATTTCTGCAAGCACGATGAACGATAGGAAAGGATCAAGGTTTCTCAATTTTGAATCCAAAATGAAAAATCTGATTTTTTTTTTTTTTTTCTAGATCTTCAATGAACTCATCGAAGAGAAACGATGGCCCAAAACCTTAGTCGAACAGGCTCAACATTTCTGCAAGCACGATGAACGATAGGAAAGGATCAAGGTTTCTCAATTTTGAATCCAAAATGAAAAATCTGAATTTTTTTTTCTAGATCTTTAATGAACTCATCGAAGAGAAACGATGGCCCAAAACCTTAGTCGAGCAGGCTCAACATTTCTGCAAGCACGATGAACGACAGGAAAGGATCAAGGTTTCTCAATTTTGAATCCAAAATGAAAAATCTGATTTTTTTTAAAAGAGAAAGAGTGGAAATAAATTCAAAGAATTAGAAATTTCCAAGAAATCTCATCTCATTTTTTTAGATGCGGAATCCAACATAGGCCACCAATTAGAAAGTAGTCAAGTAATCAAGGAAAGAAGTATAAGCATAGAGCAATAGATATGATATGCAAATATTTCATTTCTACCATCGTGTTCTCAAATGAACAGGTCCCACCGGGTGTGCCAGCTTGATGGACTGGCGCATTCTGCTCGCTCGGTTCTACTGAGGTCGGTGGACGTGGGAGTCCATTTGGGTCCGACCCTTTCGTAACCATAGGGGGGCAGATGCGCGCATCAACATTTCTTTTGTGTGGGTGTGCCAGATTTTCTATTTTACTTGGAATTGCAAGTGGTGATCCGGAGATCAACCTTCACAAGTAAAAAGGAAATCAACTTCTTTCAAGTTTTCCATTGCACATATTTTTAAGAAAAGAGACATTTTCTTGATTTTGCCGTGAAAGGCGATTTTTTTGGCATTTATAGCCGATTTTGGCGTTTATAGCCGATTTTTGGCGTTTGTAGCCAATTTTGGCGTTTATAGCCGATTTACAATCCTTATCAATAATGAAAGACAAGAGTTGTGATTTTTGTCTCTTTAAAAAAAATACAAACTACAATGAAAAGCAAGAAAAGGAGGATCTAACTTCTCAGGAGATTGTGGGGTACCCGTTCAGATTGACGGTCACAAGCCATATGTGGACTTCGCCATCATCCATGCAGATGAGAACAGAGGGTGCTATTGATTCGCTTGGCTTGGCTATAACCTTAGGTTTTTAGAGGACTAAGACCAAAAGGAGGTCCTATGTCCAATAAAAAACCAAGTAGATGGGCTGAAAAGCCACGTCTAAGCCATTGGAGGCAGAAGGAGAAGGCAAGGACCTTAGGGGGGGTACCTCCCAAGGGACTTTTGTCACCTTGTAGCGGTGGTCGGTGTAGAACTTCCGCAGAGTTTTCTCTTTCTTTCTCTGGATTTCTGTGCTTTTTTCTGATGTGGGATCTGTCTTGTTTTTCCGATGATCTCTGTGATTTTTCCGATCTGGAATTCTTTGGAATGCTCTCCTATTTATAGGATTTTAGGTAGCCATTTAGGAGGATTTATGAGCCTTAATTGTCATAAAGCTACATAAAGGGAGGAGTTATAAGATTGAATTCTTTATTTTGTAACTCCTTTTTCTCGGCTTCTGATTGGCCGGAGGAGATTGAGGGCTTTTAATCGCCTTTAATCGCCATGATGGGAGGAGTTTCATGGGTTAAATGCCATGAATCTTTTGACTTGTAACTCCTGAATGCTTGCTTCTGATTGGGCTGTCCAAAGAAATGGATTAATGACTGTAATAAAGTTAGTCAATTAATCGCATTAACTGGTCGCCGAGCAGTTGAAGAGTCACGGGCCGTGCCGTGTCTTTTGGGATTCTTCTGGCGATGATCAATGATGGATCTTCATGTAGATCGGCATCAGATGACCATGTAATTTCAGGTATTGGTTGCCAGTAGTGGGTCGGTGCCATCTGTCCTGTTGATTTCTCGATCGGTCGGGAAGAAAGCACACTTTTTGGTTGACCGGTTAGCGATCAATGTTGTTTTCGATACTCTTGATGATTGACCCGTGGTTTTGACGGATGTCAAAGGATTTGGTGTTTCAAAAGTATGAATTTTGGAAAATACCAGAGGTCGGACGCTTTGAATCACGAAAAAATGGCAAAAAATGGAGTTTTCGGGGCCCACCCAGCGATCCCGGGTTCCAGGGTCGTCGGCGACCCTAGGCCAGGGTCGCAGGGGCCTGCGACCCTGGAGGGATTTTCCCCCTTTTTGTCCCGTTTTGTGTCCATTTTTATTGTTTTTTCAATTCTTTTTTCTTCTGTATTTTTTCTTGACACTTTTGATCATTTATTGGCCTGATTTCCCTATAGAAAACCTGATGAGAATCCTTGCATTTTATTTTGCAAAGTTTCCAATTTTCTGAGAAAGCCGAAGACTTTGTCGCGCAGAGCTGCCGATTTTCCGTCAGAAGCTGAAACTGGGGCAAACGATGTCGGAATGACCTGAAATTTGAGGTGAAGCCTGCTGAGCAATAAATAAGACCAACCATAGGCTTTTTGAGTTTTGAAGCCGGTTGGGGTCCTATCACTAGTAGACTTATTTTTGTTGCGATGAAGACGTCGCGGCTTGATGTGCGGTCAACCGATGTTCGATTGACTTGAAATTTGACAGGGAACCTATTGGAGTCATTTTAAGATGATCCATAGGCTCTGTCTTGGAAACCATGGTCCCGGGCTTCCGAGCGTCAAAGTCTGGTCAAATGTTGTCGAAATGACCTGAAATTTGACGTGTAGCCCTTTGGATGTATTTTGAGACCATCCATGGGCTCTGATCGTAGATTTGGTGTCTCCGATGCTTTCGCCGCCGAGAGCTCCTTTTCAACTGCCGGAGAAGCGAAACTAGGCCAAATGATTTTGAAATGGCCCGAAACTTCTTGTGTACTCCTCTTTTGGCTTTCTTGAAGGATCTTGCAGTTTTTGTTTGATTCTGATAAGATTTGATTTATTAGAAGTAGCATTGCCTATTTATGGCGGGTTGCGACTTCATGTAGCTCTTTGGATCTTGAAGAGGCAAAGTGACATTTTTGGTGTTAACAGGGGGGGTACCCTCCAAGGGACTTTTCTCACCTTGTAGTGGTGGCCGGTGCAGAACTTCGGCAGAGTTTTCTCTCTTTTCTTCTGGACTTCGGAATTCAGGATTTTCGGATCTGTGTCTGATGCTTTGGAAGTGTTTTTCTTGAATGCTTGGAGTGCTCTCCTATTTAAAGGCTTTTAGGTAGCCATTTAGGAGAGTTTATGAGCTTTAATTGTCAGAAAGCTACATAAAGGGAGGAGTTACAAGATTTATTTCTTTATTTTGTAACTCCTTTTTCTTGGCTTCTGATTGGCCGGTGGAGATTGAGGGCATTTAATCGCCTTTAATCTCCATGATGGGAGGAGTTTCATGGTTTAAATGCCATGAATCAATTGACTTGTAACTCTTGGATGCTTGCTTCTGATTGGGCCGTCCAAAGAATGAATTAATGACTACAATAAAGCTTGCCAATTAATTGCAATAAGTGGTCACCGTGTAGTTGAAGAGTCGTGGGCCGTGCCACATCTTTTGGAGTTCTTTTGGCTATGATCATCGATGGATCTACATGCTGATCAACATCAGATGACCATGTAACTTCAGACATTAATATCTAATAGTAGGTCGGTGACATCTGTCCTGTCGATTTCTCAATCGATCGGCTAGAAAGTGCACTTTTTTGGTCGACCGGTTGGCGATCAATGTTGATTTTGATACTCATGAAGACGGACCCGTGATTTTGATGGATGTCGAAGGATTTGGTGCCTCAAAAGTACGAATTTTAGAAAATCACAAGGGTTGGAAGCTTCAAAATGCAAAAAAGATGGAAAACGGGGCTTTCAGGGGCGAATCCGGGGATTCGGAGCCCTCCATAGTCGCCGGCAACCATGCACCATGGTCGCGGGCGACCCTGGGGAAAATTATCCCTTTTGGTCCCGTTTCGCGGCCATTTCGAGGTCTTTTTTCATTCTTTTTTCTCTTGTATTTTTTTAACATTTTTGCACATTTATTGGCCTGATTTCCCTATAGAAAACTTGACGAGAATCCTTGCATTTTGGGGTGCTAAGTTTCCAATTTTTCGAAAAAGTCGAAGACTTTGTAACGTAGAGCTGCCGATTTTCCGTCAGAAGCTGAAACTGGGTCAAACGATGTTGGAATGACCTGAAATTTGAGGTAAAGCCTCCTGAGCAATAAATAAGACCAACCATAGGTCTTTCTTTGAGTTTTGAAGCCGTATGGGGTCTTGTCACCAGTAAACTTGATTTTATCGCGAAGAAGATGTTGCGCCTTGATGTGCAGTCAACCGATGTCTGATTGACCTAAAATTTAACACGGAACCTATTGGAGTCATTTTGAGGTGATCCACATGCTCTGTCTAGGAAACCATGGTCCTGGGTAGCTTCGCTGCCGAGAGGCCTGATTTGGCTTCCGAGAGTCAAATTTGGTCAAATGTTGTCGAAATGACCTGAAACTTGACGTGTAGCCCTTTGTAAGCATCTTGAAGCTGCCCATGTGCTCTGTTTGATGAGTGATGGTCTCGGTGGTTCTCGCCACCAAGAGGCTTGATTTAGCTGTTCGAGGGTTGATGTAGGGTTAAACGTTGTCGGTTTGACTTGGAACTTGACGTGGAGCCTTTTGGATGTATTTTGAGACTATCCATGGGCTCTGTTCAAAGATTTGGTGTCTACGATGCTGTCGCCGCCGAGAGCTCCTGTTCAGCTATTGGAGAAGCGAAGTTGGGCCAAATAATTTTGAAATGGCCCGAAACTTCTTGTGTACTCCTCTTTTGGCTGTCTTGAAGAATCTTGCAGTTTTTGTTTGATTCTGACAAGATTTGACTTTTTTTGAAGTAACATTGCCTGCTCGTGGTAGGCTGCGACTTCATGTAGCTTTCTTGATGTTGAAGAGGCAAAGTGACATTTTTTGGTGTCAACAAGGACATACATCCATTTAAAGCTATTTTCTCAATTTTTTTATAAAAATACCTGAATTACCTTTATTGAAATAAAACTCTCCTTCACTTCTTCTATATTATCCTCATCTCCTTCTCCGTCGTCTTCATGGTGATAAGGACAACCAATATCGGTTGCATGTAGTGGTTGCGGAAACCATGTCATGGTTTTAAATGAAAGGTAATTCAGGTACTTTCAAATATTGAGGGAA